>JAASFJ010001266.1:0-10523 GCA_023333755.1 Globisporangium uncinulatum
GGGAGAGAACAAGCAACAATCTCGCTAAAAACGTACTATTTATGACCGATTATAATGTGAATTTATGTATGTGGCATGAATATTTCTTGTACGAAATTAATTTTAGATGTCTTCCGAAGACGGGTGCAGACCTCTTCGGACAGCCTGAAACTGTTTTGAGTTTCTGATTTAAGAAAATTCTCGTCATATCTAGAAATGGTCGCATGAAAATTACCCGAACTGTCAAAAATCAGAAAAATACCCTAGACCAAGTCAGGTCTCGGTATTACTCTGGAAAATTTCCAGATAATTATTTTCATTTTCTTAGTTTTTAAGAAAAAAATCTCGACATCTATATACATATTTTGACTGCTCGAGTTTTGTCTGTCCCAACAAGGGGCTGTAACGCTCCATTTTTACAATTTTGAATAACTCTCCTAAAATGTACGCTCATTTCTTGCAATGTTACATAGTTGATTCGGGACGGCAGCATAAATACGCACCGAGCCGTAAACATCAGCAAACAAAAACGAAGATTTGCATTGATTTCGCATCGATTTCACCCGTTTCAAGGGAAATCTCTCTACAACAATTGAACCAACCGTGCGTACGGTCCAAATGAAAGATAGTGTGATCATTTGTTGTTGATCGTAAAGAAGAGTAATCTTGAATTATCAAGTTTCAACATCAGAATGACTCTATTAGCGTGAAATGTTTGAGCGGGGAGGGAGAAAGTGAGTGCGCGAGCAAGAATGAGAGTGATGAAGGGACAGAGTGAAACGGAGTTAGAGATAGAGAGAAAGAGGAGCGAGATATACGGGGAGATAATGAGCGACAGGAGGAGAGAGGAACGGGGAGAGAGGTGGGGAAAGAAAGGGAGAGATAGAGAGGGGTAGGGGAGATAGGTGGAAAGGGAGAAGGAGAAGGAGAAAGAAGGAGAGAGATAGAGAGGGGTTGGAGAAAGAGAGGTGGAGATGGAGAGGGAGAGGAGGAAGAGAGAGAGAGTGTGTGTGCGAGCGAGAGAGAGAGGGACGGGACGTCGGGTTGAGGAGGTTGGTACGGGGGAATGATATCTCGGAGGAGGAAAGGGGGAAACTGTGTTAGGATCGTACAGTACAGATTGAGCGGAAGACGGATGAACGGGAGGACGGAAGGGAGCAAGAAAGCGGGATGTGAGGGTGGGAGGACTGAAGGACGGGCAGAGGTTGGACGGCTCCCCCGGGCGAAGACCCGGGCAAGAGCCTTGTATCTAGAAAAGGTTGCATGAAGGTTACCCGAACATTAAAATAATCAGAATGTTTTTGTCAAAAAAGGGAGACCAAGTCAGAACTCGGAATAACTGGAAAAATTCCTGAGAATTATCAAATTCGACCCCATTTTCTGAGATGTTAAATTTATTATCCAACTCGTTTTTCAGTTCAAGATTTTTACTGTTAAATTTGTTGCAGCCATACACTGCCAGCATCCAGCTACATTATAGCAAATGCCATCGGATTTCACCGCTTCTGAGACTCATGATTGGCTCAAATCGCCCAATCGTTGCGTGGTGATCAGTGACAGAGTCGCTATAATAAGTACCAACAGATTATTCGAGCAGAACGGAGCTCTGTGCTAATGGAGCGTTCACCGAGAATACGATTGGTCGAATCATTTGCAGTACTGTACAGAAGCGCGAGAAGCAAAAAGAAGCAAGCGTGTTGGCACCAACTTGCCAGCAGGAGATCGCGATCGCGCGTACCGCCAAGCCCCCAACAGTGAGTCGTCCCAGCCGCAGTTCGAGGACGCAACCTTCATGCACAAACTTGTACGTCATGCAGGTCTCGTTGTTGTGCAGATGGTAGCGGCCGTGCTGTCTGGGGCGATCTGACACAGCATGCGGGCGGTTGCCTCTGCCAGCACGACACCAGCTCCCAACGCTACCACTCCATCTGGCTCGTGATGGCAACGGCGCAGCAGGTCCAGACAGCTCATCTACGCACACACGCACACCTGCACAAGACGTACCCAACGCTCAGCACTGTGCAGCATCTTGGCGCCGAGGGACCGCGCCACAGAGCTTCCTTGCAAGCTGACGCATGCGGGCGCGTTCATGGGAGCGAGCACAGCGACCAGCGGATTAGCAACACACCGCTCGGCTCAAAAGTGGTTCAAACTAAACAAGCGGACCCAACAACGACACCACCGTGCGTTGCCATAGAGCTGTACGTACTCTCATGATTATTGGCGTGTCAACGTCGTGCAGCAACAATACTGATGTAATCGTGATTTCCAATGCTGAAAAGAGAAACCCGCGCCCGCGCGAGTATCGAAGCTTGGGCATGTGTAGTGTTCAAAGAAGGGCTCGCCTCGTACAACAGGCACAGGTGTGTGGTCATGCGTGTAGATGGGATGGTATCTCTAGCTCAGCGCTCACTCTCACCGTCGTGTTGTGATGCAGAACACACTAACTCGCGCTCACGCGAGCATCAACGTACACAGTGGCGAGAACATTGGCGATCAAGAATTGGCTCAATGCCAGGCATAGGTGTGTGAACATGCGCATACGGTCTCCTGGTATCGATCTTGGCCTCGTGCTCTCTCTCACCATCGTGTTTGAATGCCGACTCATGCCCCAGGCAAGCTTCGACGAACATAGTGGGGAGAATATGGAGGATCAAGAGCGGAGAAGATGCAAGTGGTATGGAGGTCCCTCTATGCAAACACACGCAGTTGTTTCGTCCCAAGCTCTTTGTCTCTCTCCCTCTCTTGGTCTCACGATGTCCCTGTGACTCTTCCCCTCTAGCACTCTCGCTCATATTTCCAATGTGATGCAGATCTTGCGGGCCGTGCAGAGTCTCGTACTCGCGGCATCGAACCAACAGCCCGCCTTGGATAGTCCGGACGATTTTGTGCGAGCGCCAAGTCTTTGTTGACCGATGTAGCCATGAGGTGAGATCGCTTGTGCTTGCGCTTTCCAGGTTGGATGCCGTCGATGAAGTCGATCATTCCAAGCTCAGCTGATTCGGCTTGTTGCTGCAGGTACACATACCAATCTTTGTATGATGGGTCGCCAGGGTATGGCCGCCGCTGCAGCTCGTACATCGAGGGGAAGAAGCCGAGGAAACGCTGCACGATCAGCTTGATCTCCCACAAGACTTCTTTCTCTGCAGGGATCGGAATGTGCTTCTCCCATGCGTCGGCGAAGTAGTCCATGAAGAGGCAGGATGCGCGCACTCCGCCAAGAGTCCGAGGAAGTGATTGCCCTGAGGGTGCGTGCAGAACTGGTTGGCTTCCGTTTTGTGGTGGGCGAGGCACAATTGAGCTGAGCTGAATCGGGGGCGGTGCACATTGGTTCTGTGTCGCCACATGCAGCAGAGTCTGCACAGACGCAGCGATTTGCTGCTAGCCGGCGATACAAGCTCGAACTTGACTCGTCAGCTTGCGGATATCGTGGCCGAGCGTTGCGAGCTGCGTCTTGATCCCAGTGATCTCGGCGTGCGTGCCGTGAATCGCCGCGGCTTGTCGGTCGAGTACTTCTTCGAACAAATTGTACGTCACGCTGACTTGCCCCATTAACGCCGGCTCGCCGGCAAGCCGCTTGACGCTCAGCGAGGATACGTTGTCTGCTAACCAGCCTTGCATCAATGCGTCCGACCACTCAGCCAACTTCTCGCGCACGCCTTCACACTGACGATGGCTTTTTCAAGAGACGTCAAGACGATACACGGTGCCGGGCGCAGCGCCACCGATCGGGAGACTTCGGTGTAGTACCCCACAGCGCTTGCTGCAAGAGTGTGCAGGAGGGAGGAGGGAGGGGGTAGATATAGAGGTCTCTCTCGAATAGCTTGTTTGCGAATGCGGCGAATAAAACTTGATGATCTCGACCTTCCAGCGCTTTTGTGGAGAAGGGGACACCACCGCGATCGCTATTTGTCCATCCAGCGAGAACTCGACCAACTCGCATATCCCCTCGATCCACGCCGCTGAAGTACATGAACACTCGACTGACTGCATCGAACGCCCAACCACCACGGTTGATGACTTAGGCGACGCTGACACCGTTGTGTGAGAGCGCCTCAGAAGCACAACCTCGACGGCCTGAGTGACTTTGAAAGCGCTGCTCGAGACCGGGTACTGCACATACCCGAGTCAGGATGCGATTGATCACGGCTGCGGACGCCACCCGAAAGTGGTAGATTGCGTCGGTGTTCGTGCTCGCCATGAGGTGGCAAGCTTTGGAGTGGAAAATATCCATTTCCCAGGAAGCGCCGTCACAGAACGCGTGTACGAGCTGCAGCGAGTTCGTCTTTGACCGGCCAACCGCAAACTGTAGAGCTCCCGTTGGCAGGCTGACGTACTTTACTGTAGAGTGTCGAAATCCTGGCTCAGATGCCCTTTCCATAGAGCGCCACTGCGTGACGATGAGGTCTCGCTCTTCCATCGCGTTGGCGGTGCCAATGAAAAAAAAGAGCTGTCACTACTTGGCGAATTGAACTCCGATACATCGGAGGAGCTTAGTCAACCAGCGACTCCCCTTCTGCGGCCGCTCGGTTCGTATACATGCGGCGGAGACCAGCGCGGATGTCCGAGTACCACTGGTCGCTTGCGTTGCAGGGGTGCAACCCCCCCCCCTCTGTGCAGTCCTGCCACTTGCTCATGTAGAAGCCCTTGACTTGGCTGAGGTCGGACAGTGCGCCGCTCATCTTGTTCAACGTCATGAACAGGTACGTAGCGAAGCATCCGATTGTGTCTGCCGTCACCTCCATGTGAGAAAGAGTGTCCGCGGTTTCGCCGCTCACAGCGCCATCACCATGCGTCCGCAAGAGCTTGTTGAAGTGGTTCATTGCGGCAGCGAGTTGCACGTTGCTGTTCTCTCCTCTGCATGCGGTACCTGCGCTTTGCAATCGTACCAGCGCACTCGTGCTCACGCTGTCAGGATCAGCGTCGGCTTGCTTCCTCCGTCCTCTCTTGCCTGACATGTTGAGCGACGTTTCAAGATTGGGGTTTAAGAATAAATGAGGGTATTTTTGTCCAATCACAGATATGGTGACTGTTGCCATGATAATCTACAGTATCAGTCTTCCAGTCTCCTCATCCAGCATCTGCAAACGCTGATTTTTTTCACTATTACATTCGTCCACGAGGGGGAGCTATGGGTATCAGTCTTTGGCCAAGCTGATATTATTTAGTCTATATAATGGTCGATTGTTTAGCTTGCATAAACTATATTATATGTATAGTACTGTACTCCTCTTTAAAAGGCTGTAGGGTAGGATTTATGTCTTCGTTGATGACGTAAACATTCAAAATGATGATCCCTCCGAATGTGTTTCAAATGATCAAGCTTTTGTGACATCTTTACTTTATAATAATCTCTCGTAGTTTATTTCGAAACTGTATCCCGTGGTAGTGAATCCGTTGAACATTGAGGCATTTGAAACATCCTCTTTATGAAGAATACTTTGCTCTCGGTTCTATCGAAATAGTTCTCCACTTGCAGTATCCCTCCGTGCCTCAATGTTCACGATCTGAGCGCTTTTCGAATCACACAGATGGCGAACATCGAGGCACGTAGGGATACTGCAAGTGGAGAACTATTTCGATAGAACCGAGAGCAAAGTATTATTCTTAAAGAGGATGTTTCATATGCCTCAATGTTCATTTCCACCCATTTTACGAGGCCGCACCCTTTCTCTTGTTATTTGAAATCATTCTGTAGCAAAATCTGACCACCTTGCCATCAGCTCACAGGACGCTGTAATTGATGGCATCAGTGTTTGTTGCGAATGGATGCGGCTGTTTTGTTGCGCGTGACCGACGTCTTCGACCCACGAGCTGCAGAGTCGGCAATCCAGCGACTCGTGGACGCCGTCAACCGACAGGCACTCGAGACACAGGAGCTTCGAGAGCACGTGCGACGCCTAGAGGCGCAGCAAAGGGATCGCTCCGATTGTATTACTGCTGCACTAGATAAGCGGTTGGCTGCAGTCGACGAGCGGCTCGCAGATCTTGAGGCACAGACAACGTGCCAGCAAAAGCGCGAGCGCCGTGACGACATGCGAATCGCTCGGCTGGAGGCGGCCGCGCGTGCAGCCGCAAGTCAGCAATCTGCGATCCGAGAGAAAGTGGCGCACGTCGAGCTCGCAGGTGATTCGGCGATCGAGAAGGTACTGGTGTTGGCGATCAAAAGCAGCGAGAATCTAGGCCTTCTCTGACATCTTTGCTGCGCAACTGTAGCTGCGAACAGAATCAGCGAGTTTTGAGCTCGTGAGCAGGTCTGTTTGTGCCTTGGATTGGCACTGGGCTGAACAGAACGATCGCTAGAACTGACGAGAAGAGAGCGGTGCGCGCGCAGTTTGCATGCGGACCAGCAGCTGCTTCACGATCGCTTGTCCACACTTGATCGCCGCTTGGACGCCAAGATGGAGAAGGTGCGGCGGACACGGACGATGGAAGCTGGTGTGGATGGGTGCAAGAGACTAACAACAGCGATTGTGGAACAGACAGAGCTGACGCGCATGGAGGAGCTTGTGGGGAAGATCGTGTCGTTCGCGCTGAAGAGCGAGCAATTGAGCGAGGAGCTCGCCGCACTAGCAGCGTCTCACACGCAGCTGTCAGCGACGTTCGCAGCAACTGACGAGCACTGGAAGAACTGCGAGCAACAGGTCTCGGGATGCGAGGAGCAGGTCGCGTTAGCAAAGCTGAAACTCCACCGCCTCGAGCGGACCGTGGACGGCAGCATCGTACAGCGTCTCGTAGAGCAGAGCGAGCAGCTGCAGCATGCAGAAGATGCGATCCGAGGCTTCGCGGTCAAGACGAGCTCGAGCGAAGCGGCACAGCGTGCGCTCTCAGCCAAGTTCCACTCTGTCGCGAGTGTCCTCGCAGCGCAAGTGAAGACGCAGGGCGAGAACTTCCAGGTACTGCAGGCACTGTGCTTTGCTCCGCGTGACCCTGGTGAGCTGACCTGTTGGTGATGGTGATGATGCACTGATGGGACACTGCTACAAGCAGTCACTAGCGAACGAACGAGCGCGCACCGTAGATGTGGCGCAGCAGATCGCAAGCGTCCGGTTCGACCTGAGCTATAGAGCGAACGCGGACGAACTAGAGACACTGACCAAAGTTGTCGAGGGGTTGTCAGCGCACTGCAGTTCGCTGGAGAAGCACGTCGAGCTGAGCTCACGGTTTCTGGCCTGGTTCTCGTCACGTGGGGAGGCCTTCGAGCACAATTTCGACGTCGTTGAGGCGCAGCTGGGGCGGCTCGCGTTCCACTCACGCCCGGAGCACCGGGATCCTTTTGATGGACAGGTGCGCTACCCGCATCACAGATAGAGATCGACGCGGTCCAGGCGTCGGCTAAGAACAACGGAATGTACTATTACGCTGCCCAGTCAGCATAGATCACCTCATACAACCCGCACCGCTCCCAGTTCGGTCTCTTCCCAGTCTCGCTTGCTGAACGCCAGGCACTGCTCGACCCCTTCGCTCAGCGTTGCACTGCTCCTGATGCAGCACGCGTTCTCGACGACGACATCGACGAAGACCTGGAAGAGCTCAAAACCTGCGGTATTGCCGTGGTGTGGCACAGACGCGATCGTGAAGTGCGCCGCAGACGTGGTGAACGTCGTGCTTACGTCAACGTAGCTTGCCTGCCTGGTTTTAGAACTTAGAGTTGTCTTGAGCACACGGCGGATACGCCAGGTCCAATGCAGAACGCCACTTGTACTGATGTCTTCAACTTGCCTTGCATTGGCAACATCAGTACAAGTGGCGTTCTGCATTGGACCTGGGAAGGCGAGGCGCCGCATGTGGAGTGTCGCCCGGCGCTTGAGATGGTCGAGTTAGCAACACGTTCAGCGCGAACGGCACGTGCACACCCTCGAATGTCGCCGGCTCGACCGAGTCGGAGAAGTATTGGTCGTACAGTGCCTCACCCGCCACTGTCTTGCCACCAAAGTTGCCGAGCGTGTTGAGTGTGTCGTGCTTGATGGCACGCGCAATGTCCGGGAAGAGCTCAGCCAAGAAGTGTGCGAGCAGCTTATCAAGGTTCGCCTGCGGACAGTTCCGCCCCCGGGTTGGCCAGCCGCGAAAAGCTAAAGTCCTTGTGGCCCACGCTCGGCGCGATCGTTGTCTCGATCGTCAGCGTGCTCTTCAAGGTCGCGTATGGTAAACCTGACTACCGAATGGAAGAAGCCGCGTGGACTGGACGCACGACCAGCAGGAAGCCGTGGTGTGACGAGAACACTGTTGCAGCACCTGCTGCTGTGCGGTCCGTCTCAGCTTCACCTGCTGCTGCCAGCGACAGCGACAGCGCGGACGCGAGCGCCAGCACGTCGTGCAGGACCGCGTTGCTCAAGACGCAATCCGAGAGGTAGAAGTCCGAGAAGACGAATAGCCGCGTTTCGATCGTCTCGGCGTTCGTCCCCCAGACGTGCAAGAAGAACAGGAACTCGCTGAAGTGATCGAATAGAATGTCAGTCTGATGCTGAGCGTACTGCTGCCAGGACGCAGTGACGACGATCTGCTGCGCACTGATCTCGTGCACGCGCATCAGCCAGAGCTACTCGACGTCTTGATACGAGAGGGACGGGTCCACCACAGCGGTCACGAACTCGGTCCAGCTCAGCTTGACGCGCGTCTTTGAGTGCTTGTTGAACGTCTGCGTGATCGCGATCGACGCGTGCCGCTGAGATCCCCGTTGTGCAAAGACCAAGTGCAATCTTGATGCTCGCGATCGACAGCGTCGCGACCAGACACTCACACTAGTGCAGTTTGAAGAGCGCGAGCTTGGTGACTCACCAGGCGAGGTGGGTGTCGACGGTCGCCATCATGCCAGCGGATCTGGCGACAGGTTTGCGTTGTTGATCTGTCTCGTGCATGGTGAGTTGGCGAGTACAGTAAGTTGTCCATTCGTGCCAAAGTTGTCGAAATAAATTTCAAATTATTTACAACCCCGCACTTGCAGGGGAAAGCAAACCACAAGAAAGCCATCGAATCAAAGCGGCAAACCGACAGGTGCTTGAACGCACGAGCGCGCGCTCCTTCCCTGCCCCCCCTTCTCGCCTGCCACAGGCGAGCGAGGCCCATCCCAGTAAAACACAGGAGGAGAACCACAGCACCCACCTACAGACCCTTTGCGTCGCATGACTGGAGTCACCGCGAAGGAGTCGCAGTTCATGCGCAAGCTCGTCCAGATCCTGGAGCAGGAAGATACCGCGCTCGTGCGCTGGAGCGCCGACGGCCGCACCTTCACCATCATGGACACGGCGCGCTTCCAGCGGGCGATCAAGAGCAAGCACCACCTCGGCAGCCTCTGCACCTTCCGCCAGAACCTGCGCGCGCACGCGTTCGTGGAGTTCGCAGACGGGGACGCGAGCGAGACAAGTGGAGCAGTGGACAGCAGGATCAGAGCTGGGGCAGCAAGGGACGAAGACATCCCGCCGCCCGAGACGTACTACCACCCGTTCTTTGTGCGCGGCCGCCCCGAGCTGCTCGAGCGCATCGTGTACGACCCGACAGTGAAGTACCGGTGCCCCGAGTGCAGAAACCACCCGAGCAAGAAAGGCGCCAAGTGCTTGTCCCATCGGCGGGACTCCGAGTCCACAGACTTACGGTCGCTCCCAGCACCGGCGTCGATCGCAGTGGCAGCTCCAGCAGCAGTCGCTGTGCCGTCGACGCCAGCTGCCTCGGACGTTGCTGCTCCTGCTGGTGATGCGGCGACGCTGGTGGGGCCGGCAACAGCTGGTTCCCCAACGACGGCACAGGCGAGAAGTAGAACGAAGCGAGCGAACCACTTGACAAGCTCGACGGCTGACAAGACGTTATCAACAATGGTAGTGAAGATGCTTCAGCGCGCCATTGCAACGACAGCGACGATCGACGCAAGCGCGGCCGCGACTCCTGCGGGCGAGAGCGGATCGGTGGTGGGGAAGCCCGTGTCGCTGCGTTCATCAGCACGCGTGTCGTCCATGTCGAGCACGCCATCAACGTCCAACCTGTCGTCTGAAGACGCGATTCAAGGTCGCTCAGTGTCGGTGTCGAATTCCCGTACAGGCTCTGGCTCGGACATGGGAGGTCAACCGAGCGGTGGTTTGTCAAGACGGACTGAGTTTGGCCGCGACGACACTCGCGTGCGTGTCGATGGTGCCGTCGTCGGTCGCACTACATATAGGAGTGGAGTGAAGACGACGACGGCGACCGCCACTACGACGACCACTGGCCCCAACTCTGCGAGTGCGTCGGCGTTGGCATTTGAATCCAACGCCAAGGCGTCGACACCGGGACAGGGTTCGCTCAAGAAGCGCGTGTCGTTCGAACGCAGAGCCGACAGCGACATCCCCAGTGGTGTGACGCTGAGGTCAGGGGTGACAAGCGCACCGGGTTCAGCTGAGGGAGCAGCGCAGCAATTGCCTGTTGGGCCGTCAACACTCGAGGCGTCGGCGAACCAACCGGGCAGCAATGTGATTGCGGCTGTGACTGAGAACTCGAGTGCGAGTCACTTGCTTCAGCACCACTCGAGCCGACAGCAACAGCAACAGCAACAGCAACAGCACCAGCACCAGCAA
>JAASFJ010001267.1:0-10513 GCA_023333755.1 Globisporangium uncinulatum
ACCCTTTGCCTCGTCAACGCTTCCTCAAGCCTCGGGATCAGTGCTGTCTAGCTCTTCGCTTTGCGTGAGCAGGACTGGCCTGAGTCCCATTACACTTCTGGTGAGGAGGAGCGAGGTCTTGAGCAGCCGCACGGCGTTTTACGAGAAGATGAAGAGTCGATGTCGCCGGCGGACGAGCGAGCCCAAAGCGTGCCGCAGCCCACGCACAAGCGTCCTCTTGGGGCATGTCAGGGTGGGCTTGGTAGTGCAGGAGCAGCAGTCGCTTCTGCTCCGTAGTAAGGCGTGTGCGTGTGGGTCGGGCTGGCATTGGTGCTCCTGTGCTGGTTGCGCTTGTGTGCTGCTGGCGCTTGTGTGCTGCTGGCGCTTGTGTGCTACTGGCTTGAGTGAGTGGTGTGTCGTCGATTTGCTTGTGAATGCAATTAAGTGCGATTTCTCACATATGACGGGGTATTAAATTTTTGAGGCCGCACTAGTGAGAGAGTTGCCTGTACTTAATAGATACAGCCGCTATTGCATTTGTTCGAGCGTGCCGATACGTGAGTCGCGACTCCCTTCGGATCTTCCCGACTTTGTGATCTCGCCTCGCACCCGATAGCGGCATCGCCTAGAGCCGGGTCTTTGGAGATGCTAACCTTAAGGCACCAGACCGTCAAGCCTGCACGGCGCCTCTGGCACTGATGGAAGATGTACATCCCTGCCGATGCAATAAGAGGGATTTATTGCTGAAAAATATTGTTATTGAGTCAATTATTGATTGTAATGCCTTCTTCCCAACAATCAACAAACCCTAATTATTTTCCAGGCCCTGATG
This sequence comes from Globisporangium uncinulatum, assembly GCA_023333755.1. Taxonomy (NCBI): domain Eukaryota; phylum Oomycota; class Peronosporomycetes; order Pythiales; family Pythiaceae; genus Globisporangium; species Globisporangium uncinulatum. Next base: position 812 of record JAASFJ010001267.1, read on the forward strand.
CCCACCTATGACGCTTAGTGACCACTGCACTGCGCGCTCGATCAGCCCGCCACATTTACCAAACGCGGCCTGCTATTGTGGGTTGCATCGCACGACATGCAAACGGCACAGCTCATAATGTGGCCTGTACTGCTTGATGCTTTGATCACATGCTCCAATCCAACTGCACTCAAGCAAAAGCGCTGGTTGTCCACACTGACGGTAACGCTTAATTCGTTTTAGTGATGAAATTGAGGAAGGTAGATTTTTTGTGGAGAATTCGAACAGCCTCTGGTTGTTGACAGAAACGCCCGTAATGTCGACAGAAATAACTAAATAAACTTCGATTTACGGTCATAAGACCGAATAATTTATCGCCAGAGGCATGTGATTTCGGCTCCTGGAGAGGCGAAAAATGGGGAGATGCCTCGACGTTACCCAGCATAACTTGGCCCACAAGAGGCCAATTGCTGTCAAAACGGTGTCACCAAATCCGCGAGACACAGGGCTTTCGAATGGTGTCGCTCGTATGGTCCAGAACGCTTAAGCGGATTTCATGTTTCAGGGGGGACCTACCAAATTTGGTGTACTTGAGTCAGAGAACCAGTGTTAAAAATGCGATGCATGAACAGTTGAGTAAAGGAAAGTTTGTGAGGCCTTCGCGCCTCAAAGAAGCTTGCAGCCTTGCGCTTGATTGTTGGTGACGTCGTCGTTGACAGTTTCAGACCCGACACTGGGTGATTGAAACAGTCAGTTGTTCTCATACGAATTCGTAGAGAAACGTTCACGAACTGGCTTTGATTCGCTGCTGAAAATAACAAAAGATGGATTCGTTGCGCAATGTGGGTGCTCGGATTTGTCCGAGTCTCCAGCGGTGCTCGACGCCAAGTATACAAGACTCAAGTACACACTGCTATCGACCCGTTTGTAAATGTTGCGCCATACGGGTCGCCATACGCTGCAACATCAAGCTGGCTACGAGTGCAACAAGCGCACCAACAAGGTTCAGTGTCCGAGTCGCGTGCTCGTGCTCGCCGCATCAGCGCTGGTGTCTCAAGCTCCGCCGAACTCGATCCGATTCACGCACTCGTGAGTGTGGCGAGTGCGCGAGACCGACAGAAGAAAGAAACAGAGGAAGCTCGAAAAGCTCCGCTCGCGGGAGGGAGAGAGATCGGCACCAGAAAATACCGCTACGGTACCGTGGGTGTGAAAGGGCCATCAACTCGTATTTTTTCAAGTCGCGTCGGTGGCGGCGCCGCATCACGCGCCGACTTCGAGGCGGAAAAACACAACCCACACATTGCGCTAGCGTAGCGTACTGTAGGCAGGCTCGCCGAGCCGCAGCTCGTCGACGAAGCGAGTCGGTTTCGGTTTCGCGCAGGCAGCAGAGCAGCTGCGTGCTCCCACTCCTGCGATGCGAGGGCGGAAGAGTGCGGCGCAGAAGATCCGCCAGAAGCCGCGTCACCCGCTGCGCGCAGTTGCGACCACGGATGACGACGCGCGACTCGCCTTGGAGCTCGCGAGCGCAGTCCTCGACAGCCACCACTCGCGCCGCCAGCAAAAGCAGCAGCAGAACCGGAACAGCTCGCGCACCCGCAAGCCGTCACAGGGACAGGCACAGCCACAGCCGCTGACGCTCCGCTTGCGCGGTCTCGTGGCGCTTCCGACCGCGCTCCAAGCCACAGCCGTTGGCGTCGGCGTTTTTTATGCATTCGGCAGCGCGTTGCTCTTGTGCCTCGCTGTCATGCTCACTGTCACGTCAGCCGCCCTCCGCCACCGCCAGCACCCACCCCCTCCTTCTTCTCCCCCTCCTCCTTCACCCACACCCGCTTCAACCGGCGACGACGACATGCTCGACTGCGTCTCGATTGCGCACCTCGAACACCGGCTTCAGCGCCGCACGCTGCGCTTGGAAGACTGCATCCACTATGCGCTCTTTAAAGTGCTCCACCTCGTCGAGACTGTCAACACTGTGCGCCGCAGTATGCTCGACTACAACCTCACGCTCTCGATCGCTCAGCAACAGGAACAGCAACAGCAGCAGCCGAGCGCAGCTGGACACGACCTCCTCCAGCTCGTCGATGCAGTGGAGCGAGAGAAGCAGCAGCTCCAGCAGCTCCAACAGCAGGCGACTGCTGCGTCGACGCTCTTCCATGAGCACCAACAGGAACAGCAGCAACAGAAACAGAAACAACAGGAACCGGCACCCAAGCCGACGAAGAAGAAGAAGCCAGTGAGGAAACGGCGGGCCGTGTCGGTCGACACGGTCTTCTCGAGCCGCGTCACGATCGAAGAGTACACGGTGCTGCCAGAACGGCCGTCCTTGTACTTGCAGCGCCAGCCCCCAACAACGAAGACGCCAACAACAACAACAACGGCCTCCAGCAGCAACAGCACCAAAAATAGCAGCGACAGCGACGGGAGCAAGGAATCGTGGATTGTCGAGGCGTTCACGGCCGACTCGCCCGTGGTCGTGGCTGATACGATTGCAACCGAGGCGCTGACACTGTCGGAGACAGCGGCCGTCGCGGTGGACGATGCGAACGGACCAGAAGAGCCGTCTCGCGCCACTCTGGAACCGCCAATTAGTGGTGAAAACGACGACGACACGCTCATGTCGACGCCCAAGCCAACGAAGAAGAAGAAGAAGCCGCGTCAACGCGCCACGTCTGTCGAAGTGACGTCGACAGCGGCACTGGCGAAGACGCCACAGCTGCGGCGTCGAGCGACGTCGGTCGAGATGCCTGCGCTGCCCGTGATCCCTGAGAAGCGGCCGCTGCGTCGACGCGCCACGTCGGTCGAAGTGTCGGCGTTGAAGCCGCCAATCACAGCTGCGTCCGACAAGAAGCTCAAGAAGAAGACAAAGCCGGACGCGCGGGTCCGAGTCGAGTCAGTGGATGAGAATGTGGCGACGCAAGGCGACACACTGTCAGCTGAAGCGACGACTCCACCCCAGCCAGAGCCAGTGCTCGCAATCAGCGTGTCGCCTACTCCAAACACAACAAGCGTGAGCTCGCCTGAGAAGGCGCGACGACGACGCAACTCGCGGCGGCCGCGACAACGCCGGTCGACACTGTCGACCTCAGAGCGGCCGTCGGCGGCGTCGTACGTGGACGACATTGGTGTCGTTGCGCCGGCAGCACTCGCGAAGACGCTGGTGGACAAGAACCAGTCGCTGTATGTGGCCGAGGCTGCCAAGGTGCGTGCGCTGCAGGAAGCGCAGCCGCCGATCGAGACGAAGGCGATTTCGAACCCGGAGATCCGGATCATGGTCGACGAAGTGAACACCCGCGTGACGCGCATGCACGAAGCGCTGGCGACCAACTGGGCGTTCCTAGCGTCGCTCTCGGAGGAGCTGCTCGCAGCCGAAGCGGCTGCAGAGGTGACACGACAGGAAGCGGCGGCTGAAGCAGCGAAGCGGAAGGCGGCGGCGCTGTTGGCGGCTGACGACAGTGACGACGGCTTTGATGACGCGGACCTTGTCGACACGGAGCTGCGGTACTCGGAGCTCGAGCCCGAGTTTGAAGACGATTGCTACGGAGACGTCGACTACGACGACCACTACTACTCGTACCACGCCATGTCGACTCCGTGCTTGTAGGTAGGTAGATACCGGTACCTTTGTAGGTGCGAAATTATCCTAAACAGAATTCTACATTATGGTTCACCCACGCGTGCATTTGGTCGATTGCTTTGTGGATTACGTGTTGAGGAACGCCATGAAGGACGAGTAGGCGCGCTCGAGGTCGAAGCTGAGCTGCCGCGCCTGGTCGTCGTCGAGCTCGTCGGACGCGCGGAGGCCGTTGAGCGTGCGCAGCCAGCCTTCGATTTTGGCGCGGCCGTCAAAGTCCGGCGGCAGTCCGCTCACTTGTGTCAGACTCGCCATCATCTCGCTCACGAGCGGCTGGATCTCGTCCACTGCGCGGATGTTGAGCTTGAGCACGTCCATGACCGTGATGAAGCTCTGGACCGTCTGTGCGACGTTCACCGAGTCCGTCTTGCGGCTCGTCGTGTTGTGCACGACCGTCGCCGGCACGCCAATGCGCACGAGCCGCTCCAGTGCGCGCGGACAGTCGAGCCGGTACTGGGCGAGGAACGCTTCAATGTCTGAGAGGTGGCCGCCGAGACGCAGTGCGTTCTCGGCGGTCTTGTACTGCGAAATCAGCTTCGTGCATGCTTCTGTGTACTGTACACATATGTAAGCTGTCAGTCGACTGGGAGGGCCTGAAACCCCACACAGCGCAGAGACAGCGACTGCTTCAAGAGAACAAACCTCGTCCGGCGTGATGGCGTCACGTACGTACGCCGCTTCGAGGTGCTCGGTCGTCTTGACGATCGCAAAGAGGTCCGAGAGGTCTTCGAACTTGCGCCGCTCTTTCGTGTCCTTCCAGAGCCGCACCTCCTGCGCGTCCGTTATCCACACACACATGTGTCACTTTCCCAATACGCTTATGCACACGCACACACAGCAGCAGCAACGTCAATCCAAGCACGCACCTGGTCGGCGAGCGGCGCCGTCGAAGACAACTGGAACGCCTGTCGCCAGTCCATTGCACGTTCGCAAGTGAGCGCGCGGCCAATGTCAGTCGGCATCCGCAGAGTCCCACGCGTCTGTCAAACGTCTCTGTCCGCGCATACGCACCGCAGTCGAGTCGGACGCTGCGAATCCGCCGTTCATGCTGGCGAAGCTGGATGCTTCACGCCGTGCTGCGTTTTGTCGTCGAGGAGTGAATGCGGATTCTCCCTTACCTTTACTGACACGTCACAAAATCAAGTCTTACCCTCGACTTTGTGACGTGTCAGTAAAGTTCCAGATCTTGAAAAGATGAACTTCGAATCTGCGTCGTTGTGAGAAAAAGTGGTTGTTTCACTATGAGAACACTACTTTTTTCACAACGACGATGTATCCGTTCAAAGTTCATGGTTCCACATTTATCATCAACTTGACTATCGCGCCTCAGTGTCGGCTGCCCTGCTACAGTACTTATAATTCAACTCCACTCCACTCACTGCGCGACAGTGCTGCCGCCGTCCCACACCTCGACTTCCTCCATCGCCCCCTTGTCGGCGCTGCCTTGTCGCGGCGATGGCGGCAGCGGCACGTGGACACGAGTGCTCAGCTCGTTGGCGCTCGCGTTCGTGTCGACACTGTCGGTTTTGCTGACGCTGTGGTCGACGGCACTCCGTTTGCCCGGACTCTCAAACGCCTTGCTGCTTCTCGTGATACTTGGAATCCCTGGGCTCTCGAAGACCTTGCTGCTTCGCGTGATACTTGGCGTGCCTGGGCTCTGGAACACCTTGCGGCTGCGCGTGATACTTGGCGTACCCGGACTCTCAAAGACCGTGTTGCTGCGCGTGATACTTGGCGTGTTTGGGCTCTGGAAGATCTTGCGGCTTCGTGGGATACTTGGCGTGTTCGGACTCTGAAAGATCTTACTCGGCGTGATGCTTGGCTTGGTCGGGGTCTGAAAGACCTTACTGGGCGTGATGGTTGGCTTGATTGGGCTCCGAAACAAGCTGCGCGGTCGCACGCCACTCGGTTTGCTTGGACTCTGGAAGATCCGGTTCGCGCGGGCGATCGCAGCTTTGCTTGGCGTCCGGATGATGATGATGCTCTCGCTGTGGGCGCTCGCAGTGTGCTTGGAGAAGTCGCTGCTCGAGTCGCACGAGCCAGTGTCCGCCACGCTGTCGCCACTTCTCCCTCCCGACGCGAGTCCCAGCAACTCGGCGCGCTTCTTCGCCACACGCTTCGCGTGGACTTTCTCCACAATCGCGTCCACGTCGCCTGACTTGAGCGACGCGAATGGACTCGCGTGCATCGTCTTCTTCTTCTTCTTCAGCATCTCGAGCCGCTTCTTCGTCTCTTCTTCCCGATGCACGCGCCGCTCTTCATTCACGCGCTTGCGCTCGTTGTCGCGGTCTGCTGACTGCAAGAGCTTGGCGAACAAGTAAAAGATCGAGAAGAACGAGTCGGGGCCGCACTCAGGACCCGCCGGGTCTTCGCCGTAGAAACTTGCCGTGTCTTCAAAGCTCTGCATCGTCTTCTCGAGCTGCTCGACCACGTCGTTCGAGATTTTCTGCGCACGATCCGCGAACGGCTTGACGACGTCTTGGAACCGGTCTGTGATGATCACTGGCTCTTCGCCGTCCAAGCGCGGCGGACTCGGGAACTCGGCGGGCGGGAGCTTCGCGTGCGCCGCCAACTCGTCGACAATCTGCGTCGCTGCTTTCCGTACTGCGCTCTCGCCAGCCCGTAAGACCTGGACTGTCACGCGACTCGCGCTCTCGAGCGATGGCAGCTGCTTGTCAAACTCGAGGATCTGCGGGTCTTTCGCCCGCAAGAGCTGCGCGACGTAGTTGAGCAGCGTGATCGAGTTGTCGCTCGCCTTCACTTGGTTCAGCTTGAGGAGAATGTTGAGCCGGAAGCCCTTGGCGCCGCCACGAGCGGTACCGTCGTTCAGCGCGTTCCCGAGCTCCAGAACGACGCGGAAGATCTGCTTGAGCGGCTCGCACGCTTCCAGTTCTTCACACGCGTGACTCACAGCCTCCATGAGCTTCTGCTGCTCTTCCACGTACGTGTCAAACTGCCACGTCGCGTGGATCGCTTGGAGCCGTGACGGGAGCCGTGGGACACACAGCATCTCTCGAAAGTACTGCTCGGCGTCGCCCAGGAGCTTCGGGTCGCCACTGTAGCTCTTTACTGCTTCAATCTCCTCGTCTTCCGGTGCAAACTGGAGCAGCGCCGCTACGTTCTCTGGCGACAGAATCGTCTTGTCGACCAGCAGCACTGCGTCTCGGATCTTGTAGTACGGTAGTCGGAACCGCGCGAGCATGATCCCAATGTTGTACGCGCGCTTGGCGTCAAAGATCTCGACGCGGGTCCGGACGCGCTTCGGGTTCGTGGCGGGCTTCGTTGCACGCTCCGACTCCTTTGCTTTCGCTGGCTGGTTCACAAAGAGCTCCGCGAGTTTCGTCACGTACTGTTCCAGCACGACGTCGCGTCGGCCGTCGTCGCCATAGCTCGAGTGCCGACGGACGAGCGTCGCGACCCCACGGGCCACTGGACTCTCGGGGTCCGGTGTCCCCGCCACGTCATTGTTGTCGTCGTCATTGTCAGTCTGAGCAAACTTCTCCCAGATCGTCCCGCGTGCGACCTCGTCCTTCACAATGTCCCAGTAGAGATTCCGAAGCTTCGGCTTGGCCTTGAGCTTGGGCGGTGGTGGGACGAGTGGGAGCGCCCGTGTCGCTGCTTGGCTCGCGTCGACGGCAGCGTCTCGGTCGAGAATCATCGCGTCTGGCGTGTCGAGGAGCGTCGCGTCGAGTCCCTCGGCTGCCATCTTGAGCGCCAGTTGCGCGCGTGGCATCCGCATCTTCAGGAGCTTAAAGTACTTGGTGTAGCGAGGGTGGTCGGACGCTTTCACGAGCTTCGGCGCGTCTTCAGTTTGGTCATCACCAGCGACGTGAGTCCCAGGAGGGGCCACCAGGGTCTCGACAGCATCGTCGCTTGGGTCGCCATTGCAGAGGAGCGGGAGCGAGAGCGGTGCTGGTGCTGGTAGCAGGACGAGCCGGTTCTTCAGTAAGAGCGCCAGTGGGTGCGCTGGTGCGACTGTCGGCGTCGCTCTGTTCAGTAGCAGCGCCAGTGGGTGCGGATTCACAGTCCCAGACGCTACAGAATGGCTCAGTATCAGGGCGAGGGGATGATGCGCTTCGAGCGGCTCGACTGCCACCGCTGCGTCGTCCACTGCGAGTGCCACCGGATGCACTTTGGGTGGCTTGGCCACCGCTGCGTCGTCACTACCGCATGGGTTGATAACGGGCCCCAGTGGTGTGACGACGACCGTCGCTTCTTCGGCTTCAGGCTCGTCCACCGCATCAACACTGGTGTTGTTGTTGTTGTCGTGGTGGTCCTGCACCTCGAGAACGAGCCGCCACCGCGTTGCTGGCCGGGTCTCGTCGTCGACGGCCGCTACAAGCGCAACGACGGTCTCTTTCGCAAGCACGAGCACCGCAAGCACGACATTTGCGAGTCGTACGAAGAAGAGCGCGACTGCGACGGCACTCGGTAGGTACGTTGATAGGCGGTACGGCTGAGCAGCGACCTCGAACGGGTCATCGGCGAGCGCAAGCAGCGCAGTGGTTGGCTCATTGTTGAGCTCTCGCGGACGCGGCATTAGCTGAACGAGTACGACGGCCACACGCGAGAGAAGCAGGCGCGCAAGCGGCGGAATCTGCGCCGCAGTCTCTGGCCACCACACGCAGAGCGAGAGCGCCACGACGACTGCAGCTACGAGCATGAGAAGTTTTCAGACGATTCAGACGTGGTCCGCTCTCGCGTGCCTTGACGCACGCCTACCACGCGTTGCGTTGAGAATCTTCTCTTCTCCAGAGCTTCTCAAAGCTCTCAAGCTCACTTGGCTCGCGCAGCTGCTCATTCAATCTCTATAGCTCATTTGCGCAGTAATGAGCACAGTATTAGCGTGCCCAGAATTGTTTCAGAATCATCTGAAACAGCTAGAATGTTCCCAGAACCTCGCAAAATTGGTCACGTTGAACTTCTGGTTGTGATGCTGTAAATCCTCAAAAAGTGCCTAAAAATGAGAGATGCCTCGAGAGTAGATCTGTCAACGTTGGCCTCAACTAAGGTCTAATTTATGTCAACGTTCAACCTCTGTAGTTTCTGCTCAACTGTCATCCAACTGTGCCTTAACATATATCTTCATTTTTGTATGGGATTTTCTTCGTGATCACGCACTCCTCAAACGGCATGCGGCAAACGCTTTCGCCAAGGCGAGTGAAAATCGCTCACTCAGTCTTCGCGGAGATACACGCAAGCACGAGCACGAGCTCGGGTAACAAACTCTACGAGCTGCGTCGACGCTAAGTACGTACACTGATTGGTTGGTGGCGACTAAGGGATGGTAGCGTATGGAGATTGGAAAGATATGACAGATTGATAGGTGAGGAAGTGGCTGTCAGTACTAAAAAGACCACGCCGAGACTCTTGGCGTTGGTGTGTGCGAGAAGAAAGAGGTCGCCATTCGACATGGTCGCACAGGTGACGCAGCAAGAAGACTTGTGGGACTTAGTGGAGCTGCGCCGTGTGAGCTCACACAGGTATACGTGATATAAAGGGTGTGATAGTGTATAAATTACTGGTAACCAGATTTTAGCGACATGGTGTATACGAAATGGTGTATACGAAATGGTGTATAGATATTGGATCTGTTGGAGCTCGGTTGAGGCACAGTTGAGCTCTGTTCAACTGTCAACGTCAATGTGTATGTTGGAGATAGGTTGGCAACATTGGGTATTTAAACGTTTACAGCTCTACTCGAGATGCATCTCTCATTTTCAGCCACTTTTTGATCCTTGATGACCAGATAGACCTAAAAAGGGTAAAGTTTTTTAGCACGCCGTTTCTGTAAGAACTAAAGCAAATAGGGTCGATATGACAGTAAATGAAGAGACACCTAAATCCGGAACGTTTCCAATGCTCACGAAACATTCCCATCTTCTAGACTTTGATGTCCTGAGTAAGAATCTGCCATCGCGATCAAAAACAACGGGTTGGTTGGCGAGCAACCGCCTTCCCCATGCAATCCCTACCAGAGGTGGCCTCGAGCTCATTTACATTTTTGACCAACATTCCTGAAATCAAAAAGCATATCATCTATCAGTGCAAAAGTACGGTACACTACTGTATGGCGTTTTGGTATGGCTTCT
>JAASFJ010001268.1:0-10508 GCA_023333755.1 Globisporangium uncinulatum
ACTCTCTTTGCAATTCGATTGCTTCAACTCTCTCTCTCCTATCTACACTTTAATACTGCAGCGCGCTCGCCATGTGCTCTTTTTGCTCACAACTCTCTCACTCTTAAACTCTCTTCATCGCGCACGCGCACTCACCTTAAGTCACACTCTTGCAACGAGAATGTTTTGGTCACACATCACACTCCCTTGATTATTTCTCTCTGCGCGTATTGGATGGGTTGACTCACTGACTACACTCTGCTGCGTTTCTTTGCAGCCGTCCCGAAAACAACTGTCTAAAACTACAAAAATAAGCGTCACGTTCCGTGTGTAGATGGACACCCGATAACTCCAAATTATGTATTTAGATTCAGCTCAACATTTCAAGTTGTTTTGAAGTTGCCACTTTGTAAATATTGCACTATACTAGCACCACTGATAATATCAACATTCGAGATTGTTGGTCAAAAACAGTTGAAACAGTTGACAATTCAATTTACTACTAACGTTAGCATTACATTGCACCACCAGTACTGGTTCAAGTATACAGACACCCCATTTTGTTTGGCTAGCGTGATCAAATCTGCGAAAAACTTATGTGCGTGGTGCCATAAATCGCGAGACCAAAAGGCGGTTATGCCAGTCACCACTTCAGCGTAAAAAGAAAGCCAAGCCAACATGACAAAAAACTCACTTTTACCCAAATACAAATAACTAAGTAACCAACACGAAGACACTTTTTTGCCATACAAATAACAAGTATATTATCATTATATTTATTTGGGAAAATGTACGTACACTACGCGCCAAAAAATCGAAATGAGCTAAAACCTTGCATAAATCACTCAATTTTGCATTTATTTTGACGCGCTTTTGTAGATCTGTTCGTCTATTCAAGGTGGTTTAGGCGATGTGATCAGAATCGCGTAATTTGCACTAGAAGAGTCACAACAAAAATTCGCTGACATATTCTTGTGATAAAAAATCGAAATGAAAAAGCATACTCAAATCAAGTCAAATTGGCTGCCAGCAATTGCCAAAATTGACATGTCATGGGAAATGGGTGGTGTTTGTATGATGAAAATCGGTGACCTGACAGAGGAGCTCGATTGAGTTTGCTCGCACTGGTCAGTTTGCCCTTCCAACTGTCGCTAAGCGTCATCGACATGATAGACTTCATTGCTCCGGCTGTTGCCCAGAGAATGTTGGCATACGAAAGGAGCACACAACCATTTGCACTTCCCAAACACAAGCATGCTTCTCAGAGGCATTAACATCGATTTTGTACTAGGCATCCGCTAATATTGCGATCCACTCTTTGCTCAACTGAAACAGCGATAGCGGTGGTGAGAACAAGGATGTATTGCAGACAAGGGTTTGCAACACCCCTGTAGGAATTGACGCCAGCCGTCTAGCTCACGCGGCAGTAGCTGTCGCACCCTTAACACAAAGGCTTGTCGCCATGACAGTGCTTTTTGGTGTTCAAGAAGCGAAAAAGACTACTCAATTCTTTTTCGATCGACGAAAATGACTTGATGTGAGTATGCTTTTTCAGTTCGATTTTTTTGTCACTAGAATATGTCAGCGAATTTTTGTTGTGACTCTTCTAGTGCGAATTACGCGATTCTGATCACATCGCCTAAACCGCCTGGAATAGACGAACAGATCTACAAAAGCGCGTCAAAATAAATGCAAAATTGAGTGATTTATGCAAGGTTTTAGCTCATTTCGATTTTTTTGGCGCGCAGTATAATGTTTGTTTGGTGCCAGGTAATGTTTAGTATGCTCAAATGTCGAATCCAACTCGACGCAGCTGCCCACACACAAACCAAATTTATTGGAGTGACATTGAGTGATGGCATACATTGCTTACAACAGTTCTACACTCTGCAGTCAATGGCGAACGCATCTTTGTTGATAGCATAGTTGTGATTGGCTTCTTCGCCTCCAGACTCTCTCGCTGTTCACACCCAAGCATGCTCAGAAGTTCGATCCCAACATCCGTCTCAGAGCTACAACGCTTTGAGCTTTGGAGCGCAAGCGGAGGGCGTCCCCACCGCCTCAACTCTGTCTGACACATGTATCTGCCTTCCAAAAGTACGTATCGAGTTGCTGTCCCAGGATTCGTGCAAAACAGTACACTCGCAATCAGAAGATTGGTGCTCTTTGCTGGCCATTCGTTCGATGGGCGGTGCGGCGCATCCTATCTTCTTTGCACAAAAGAGATCGCTTGCACGCGGGAACCCAACTTGCCCTTCATCTGTCTTGAGTGCACCCTCACAGATCCGGAAATTCAGCCACATAAGAGACCCATGAATTCCCGGATTGGAATTCATTGGTCTCATTCATGGCGATAACAATGAGTGGTGTGGCGAGCGTTTGAACTAGCGATGACGCTCAGTTGTTTGGTCTCGCTGAAAAGCTTGGTACTCACTGTTCGCAGAAAAGCAAAGCTCAACCCCTTCCTGACGTTCTCGTCTTGTCGATTAAGCAAGATTATGACCTCCCCAGCCCCAAGCGTTTGCTCTGGTGTTGCAATGCAGTCGATTGGAGCTGGTGGACCCCACCAAAACCGACAGATACAGTATCTTCACAGTATCTTCGAAGCTACATTCCCAGACTTGCAGCTCAAGCTGACGGCTATACCGTATGCGCAGCGCCAGTGACGTCACTCGCGTGCCTCGATGTGTACGCCAGAGTTCTGTCACAAGTGAATCGATGCACTCGCGAGGAGCGTCGTCGTACAGTACTCGTACTATGTTGCAGCTTGGGTGTCCAAACAGCAATCAGAGGGTGCTTGAAATAGGTTATGTGCCTAAAAACCTACTTTAGCTTCATATATGAAATTTTCGAAAAGTCCAAGTACGCACTGGCGTGATCATAAATTATTCAAGTCGATTGGCAGCATACAGTAAATTGTCCAGATAACGACCATTCGCAACGCCCACAATTGAACATCAACCGCACATACATCAACCGCACAGTGAAATTGTCCAGTGGGAACAAGAGAGGTGCAAGATCAGTGTACTCATGCCAACCAATGAACGTTAGGTAAAGTTTTAAAGTACGTCTTGACTTTAGTAGAGATAGATTTAAGGGTGAAGCATGAAAAATGTTAGCAAAATAACAATAGTTAGACCAAGCGACTTCTCAAGAAAAAACAATTCTTACTTTGTTCAATAGTTTTTTAGCGCATGGTAAGGATTGGGATGGAGAAAAACAGCGAAATACCTTTTATTCATCCAACCACAGGCCCAGAAGTAATCAACAAAATCAGTTGATCCAAGCGGGCGTTGCGAAGTGCCAGACATTGCGAATCGTCGTTATCTGTACTGCACCTTTTCCCAATCAAAATGACACATTTTAAATTCAAAGTACACAAGATGAATTTCAGGAATCAGTCGGACAAGAAAAAAGACGCCGTTTCCCAATCAAAGTGAAATGGCCCACAATGCTTTCCAAGCAAAGTTTGCTTGGACAGACTGTGGTCTCCGTAATGATTGGCCGAAAAGCGAAAATGCGTTTTTTGGGATTGCTGTTTGCATGTTCTTTTTATCAACTGCAGTGTCATTTTAACAATTTGCACAGGCTTCATGAAAAGAGGAGGTTTTCTTCTTTATAGCAAAAATTTATGGAGATGACATGTTATAAACATGTCATCTCCATAAATTTTCGCTTCTTGGAACGGCTGGATTGAGAGATTTGAACATTACGGGGAAAATGTGTTGCAAAACCACTGCGATTTGAAAAGGAAAGCCTCTCAACTTATTCAAACAAAAAATAGTTTATCACAGCATGGCGTATCTGAGATTTACTGGTGAAGTCTGCACCCATTTTTATCAAGACCTCATGCCAGGAAGGCGTACAAAACAAATCGAAATTTGTTGTGACACAGAGGAAGTATGGGCTCGTTTTCGTATTTGCAGAATGCCAAGCGTCGACGAGAGAACGTCGCGTGCTCACCGCCTTCAACGAGCGCGAGAACTGGATGGAAATGGCGGCCTAAAACGACCTCTCGAAAGGAACATTATGGAGAGTCGGGAATCCTGTACGCGCGGAGAAACTACCTCGCGGCGGCGCGCGCGCTTCGCGTACTAAACCCACGCCAGACGTCAGGGCAGCGCTCAAGAGCTACATCAACGAAACGCTAACGCAAATGAAGGACACAGTCGCATTCGACTTCAACATTGACCTCTCGAATGCAACCATCAGTCGGAACCTCCGTGGAATGCTGTACAAGTGGAGGAGGTGCGAGTACCCATGCGTAAGTTCGATGTAGCGTGGCGTTCGCTCGTCTCACAAGGTTTGGCGTTGACCAACTCGCATATCGAGTGAGCGACATGCAACAACGACACGAACAAGCAAAAGAGAAAGGAGTTCGTTGACGCGCTCGTAGCACACGAAGAACTTGGTAATTGTATTGTCTTTTTTAGACAAAACCAACTTTAATCTCCTTTGTGGCCGAACGCAAGGACGCGCGCGCAAACGCGTGCGTGCTGTCCTCATGCTGCTGACGTCCAAGTGGCCAAATCTTCAAGTGCAGGTCGATTTGACCTTTGAGGACGGCCTGTTACTGCATCGCCTCGTCCGAGGCTCGATCGCTATGGAGCAGACGGCGGACTTCATCACAGCTGTCTACATCGTAGCGATGGTGTCACCCACTTTCGAGACAGTGTACGCCGGGACGAGCATCACCATGGTGCTGGACAACGCCCCTCGCATCAGCAAGCCGATGCCCACGTTTTAGAGCGCATTGATCTACTGCTGCTGCGCATTACACCATACTCATCCATTTTTGTAACCATGTAGAGGGCTGCATTGGTGCTATGAATGTACGGATCAAGACCAACTCAGCACTGCACAGCGATGAAATGGTGAGGCAGGGCGACTTCGCTTCGATGGCGGCGCTTCACATGGTGATGCTACCCAAGTTGTGCATTGCATTACGCCAACTATGGTTTGTGAGGAGCATGGGCACGCGCACCGCGCAGCGGAGGCAGCGCCCCGAATGGGGAAAATGCAATACGGCAAATGAAATGAGAGTTGTCTGGATTGATGTAGTTATTTTTTCTTTGAGTGCAGTTCGTTTTCTAAATGATCCAAAACACAGCCGAAAGTGTGAATGAGCGTGAGTTGATCGAAAGTCTGCTCAGTTTGATTGAGAAAAGGTGTAATATAGTAAAGGTAGCACTTCAAAATGCCGACCCGAAAACGTATAAATTAGAATGAATCCACACGTTATCCCCAATAAGTTACGTGGGCTTAGCACGCCGTTTCTGTAAGAACTAAAGCAAGAAACGGCCGATTTGACGGTAAATGGAGACACGTAAATCCGGAACGTTTCCAATGCTCACAAAACTTTGTCACCCTCTAGACTTTGATGTCCTGAGTAAGAATCTGCCATCGCCATCAAAATCTACGCGTTGGTTGGCGAGCAAACGCCTTTCCAAGCAGTCCCTACCAGAGGTGGTCTCGAGCCCATTTACATTTTTAACCAACGTCCGTGAAATCAAAAAGCATCTCATCTAGCAGTACAAAAGTACTGTACAATATTGTATGACGTTTTGGTATGGCTTCTGGGTTCAGAAGTTCTGAGCCTCACGTCAAAAAATACAGTTGGTTGGAATGTATGGCGTTTTGGTGGGTGCGAACCAAGACAAAAAATATCGAATTCGAGCGCCATTTTTGCAGTTAGAATGTTGGTCACTTTGTGTTTTCCACTTCGCGGCCATTTTGACTCTAATGGGGCCAAGTACAACGAGATGGATGCACACGCTGCACCATAGCTCGACAACCGATACTTAGTTTGGTCTCAAATTTGCACAAGATGCCACTGAGATGTATAGAAGTGTGATGTAGAAGTTTGGAGAGCATCGGCCAATTTCCGGATTTACCTCCCCTTCGATTCACCGGCCTGGAGGCTTTAGACCTTACAGAAACGGTGTGTTAAATAATACTTTTTGTAAATTATATTTTTGAGATTATCAAGGTGTCTTAGTTCAGCTAGCGAATAATGACAGTTCGCCTCGTATCTAGTGCTCGCTTTTGTAATAAATAGAAAAACGTGCATGAGGTATTTTTGATATTGAAACTTTAACCCTCTATCCCGAAGAAATTCGACCTCGGTGCATCTTGTATAATACAGGATATCCATAATCTAAGAGTTTGTATCATGCCAGAAACTACCCGATTTCAGAAGTCGATCTGGTTCCCAGGAACGCCTGTCCATGGTGTAGATTATTGAAAATTTTTCGAAAAACTACAGAGTAATTACGTAAAACTCGTGCTATCGAAACAGGAGAATACAGGAGGTGGGAAAACAGATGACGTAGTTCAAGCCCTCTATACACCTTATATACTCACAATCACCGTACACGCAACCAACAGTGACCCAACTCGAGCTACGAGTTCACAAGTTCGTGGATGTAGAGAGACCACTCAATCAGCTGTCTTGTGAAATACACCACTTGAGTGGCTCACAAAGCAAGGCGCGATCTGCGCTGGAGGCCTCACAAAGCAACGAGCACCAGACCCGATACGTGCACACAACAACGCTCCACGCAAACTCATTCAAGAATCAAGAGCAACCACCTCTCCAACCTCTCTCACCCGCCCACTACCCGGCCGCCAGCGGCATGACTCGCTCTCACTTGCCCACTACTCCGACGCCCGGCAGCTTGCACGACTCACTCTCACTCGTACCTCTCGCTCGCCATGACCTCAGACTCGCTCTCACTTGCACCACTCGCAGTCTCCAACATCTGCATGGCTCACTCACACTTGCACCACCACTCGATCACTCAACAGCACACACACCACCAGTTTGCATCACCTCCTCTCGCTTCATCCAAAGTCCTACTGCTCCTCGTCACTCCTTGAAGCTGCAGCCCGCCGCCAACGCCGCTTTGGAGTTGCCGCTCCAACCCTCCGCATCCTGATAGAGGAGCTCACGCCGGATGGAAGAGCGCGACCACAATCGAACTCATCATGCCAAACGTCGAAACAGGTGCGCGACGCCTCGCTTGGTCGCCGCGCCTTGAGGCACTACAAGAGCTTCGCACAGCCCTGCAAACACGCTTCGCCGACGTATAACGTCCCCCTTGGACTTTCGCCGTCTTTTCGATGCATCAGCGAACACCACTTGCACGTCCGCTGGCGTCGCTTCCGGCTCTTTCCTTCACCTCTTCACTCGTCCGTGAGGGTGGCTGTGTGCGCTGGCACCGTTCGCTTCAGCTTCTTGGAGATATCTGGCGTGCCAGTACGGGTCAGTGGATAGATCTCTGCGTAGTCGCGTGCTGTAAGCCCTAGCAGCTGATTCTGCAACTCCGCCATGAAGTCCGCTCTCTTTGTCGAGCGTGAGCCCGTGTCCTTCTTGCACGCGTTGTTGGTGAGATCAACCAGCCCAAAACAGCGAGACGTAGTATATGCGGAGCCGATTCGTCAGCTGCAGAGAGAAGCATTGCAACCGAAGCTGGTCGTAACGATCCACGCCCCCCATGATCTCGTGGTAGTCGCGAACTAGCTTCAGGCATGGCACAGACTCGACGTCGGCGCCGTGCCGCCTGCCCATCGTGGATCTCGTCTCTGTGACACCTGTAATCAGGAAATGGACTGGACGCGAGTTCACCTAGCTGAGCGACAGCATCGATGGAGCGTCCAGCGACCACGAGATCTTGAACTTGCCACGGGTCCCGCTCCTCGATCTGGTCTTTCGCGGGTCCACGACTGCTTTGTTGTAGCCGATGCTGTTTGTACGTATCGTGCCGACTACGTACATCTTCACAGCCAGAAGTTGTTGGAAGAGAGCCACCGAGGTGTAGCAGTGGTCAACCACAATGAGCCGCCATGCAGCCGGCGTACTCGCAAGAACGTACTGCATGTTGCGCACAACCGCCGCGGGGCCTATGTTGCTGTCGAGCACCGGCACGTCGTTCTCGTGCTGCTTCGCACCAAGATACAGCTCAAATCTACAGGATTCACGCATAGAAGTCAGTATCCTGTAGATGTCAGAAGTGAACAGCTTGTCACGCACTGGTAGCAGTAGGCGCTCTCTCCGCCACAAGCTATGAACATTTTCGCTCCGCATTGATAGGGCTTGTCGGGCATGTATATCTGCGTTGGGTTCCGTTGGGAGCTCGACGGAAGAACGCCTTCGTCAAAACTGAACCGTGCCGTCTTGGTCCATGTGTGCAGGAAGGTCTTCTGGAGCACTTGGATAACCTTTCTCACCTTCCACGCTTTGTCGCTTGTCGTTCCCCGTGCTTGGTTGTCACAAAAGAGCAGGTTCCTGACGATCTCGTTAAAGCGGTTTCTGGCCATGAAGTGTCCGAAGACACCGGAAGGGAGACCACCGACGGACCGCAGTGACCAGAAATGGTACAGACACCGAATCTGCCGACAAAAATCATTTGCCATGAGGAGCATCACCATGGTCAAGATCTCGTGCGCTTCAATCATGGGGCTCCTCCGCAACTGCGTCTTGATCTCCTCAAGTCTTTCGACGGGCGGCCACGTTCGAGTTTTGTGTATGCTTCGTCAGTTGCTTGGTCAGGATCGCTGCTGCTCACTGGTCCAGCTACTCATGTCGGTAGCGGTTAGTGTCGTCCGCCATCTCCAGCCACAACGCGCGAGAAAAGAACTCAAAGAACAGCGATAGCGGGGTTGTCGCCGCTTGTCGGGTTGCCTCCGTCGGCCGTCCTCGAGTTGAGACGAGGCCCGGGTACTCTGGCACGTCCGTCTCAAAGTCCGTCTTCAGTGGTTCCCAGCGCATGGCTCGCAAAGCTTCCTTGTCTATGTTCGCTTCAGTCATCCGCACACTGCCTCCAATCGCCTCCAAAAAGCCCTCCGTCACCAACCCCTCCTCGAAATTTTCGTCGGGAGTTGCCAGCTCAGGGATGTTTTCCTGGACGCCGACCTCTTCCTGTAGATCGTTGGGTGCGTGCCGGTCGGTGTCGTAGTCGTCGAGCTTCTCGTGGGGGCCGATACTGCTGACGACGCCCTCTTCGAGCACCTGGACGATACTACTTGCCCTGATGACCTCGGTACTGGTCTCAAAGTCGTCTTCAGAGTCGTCACGCGCAGATACGTCAGGGGTCTACTGCGCCTTGGCAAGTAAGTCGATAAAGGACGCTGCCAGACGCGCTTCTTGAGTATCTTCGTCGTCGCTTTTGATTCCGCAACCAAATATTTCTTGCAGCCTCTACTGAACAACGATATCAACTACATCGACCGAGTAACTGACGTCGTCACCCGTGTTACCGTGGTAGCTGTCGTTTTGTGCAGATCACAGTCTGACGAAATCGCTGGAGAGCGCCGCAGTTCAAGGCTTGGAGTCGTGAGCTGAGGAGTTGCTGGTCGGGTTTTGACAAAGACGACATCCACGCTTGTAGCTCCGCCGTCAACGTCTGAACGAACGCCTGCATTCGCCGTGCTCTCGGAGACAGGCGGATCGGCAGGGGAATCGGCAGCTTGAGCCAGTACTCGCAGATCAGCAGCAGGTAAATCAGCAGGCGGACCGGCAGCTTGCGCTACGGGAGCTGACGCGGCAAGTGCACGCGCTGCGTGTGCGAGAGGGGGTCTCTATTGGCTGGCTTGGAAGTCGCTGACGCTCACGCCACACGCACTGTCGCCCGCGTGCTGGGAAGAGTCGCTCGTGTTGTGCCTACCCGAGGCGCTATCGCTGTCATGCTCTCAATCGCAGAATTTGACTTTCGCAATCACGCTCTCTGTCCCCCACGACGTAGTCTTGACCTTCTCGGCCTCTCGCTGATCCTCCCGGCGCAACGTACAGCCAAAGGTTGTCAAGCTGGCCGGCTCCCTGTCTAGAGCTCGGATTCGCTACCCAGTCAGCCTTGCGCAGACGAGTCCACGCCGCGCTGCTGCACACGATTGAGGTTGTGAGTGTAACGATCACACATACAAACTAAATACATAGTGCTGGTTGCACCTGAACTCGCTTCTTCGGCGCTGCGCCAGATCAAGCGTCGCGACCCCGTTGTTCCGCGGTTCCTCCAACTTATTCTCGAACTTTTCTCGTCTGGTGGGTTGGCGTTCCATTGTAGCAAAAAGCAAAACCGAAAGCGAGTGGCTGGTGAACGCCGACATCCGCGCACCAGTTGGTCTTTTTATACACAACAGTGTTGCACCTCTAAGTGCAACACTTCGTTTCAAAACCTATCCTCACTTGGTAATCTCATCCCACCAAAGAAGCACTCGACTTTTCTGGAAATATGACTTGATCTAAGTATTTGCCAATTTATGCCCACACAAAACAATAGGGATTCGATTTATACCATGTATGATACTGGATGCGTTTGGTGGTATTAGTGGTTCTCACTTTTGGCAGCAGCTAATTTGTTTCAGCCAAAAATGCCACCGCTGTGGTCTTCGATTAGCCAAAATTTGTTAACGAGATTAGCTGCCATCGCCTCGTTTTCAGCCAAGAAATCGTGGCTGAAACCGCAAGACCAGGCAGCTAAAAGCTCTCATGGAGCAGAACGAGAGCACCCCAGCGATGAGCACCAGTACTC
>JAASFJ010001269.1:0-10505 GCA_023333755.1 Globisporangium uncinulatum
CCGCCGCCGAGTTCCCGTCGGTCTCGTTCGATGGCTACTTTCTATGAACGACATTCGCGCCTGCTGCTATCGGCCATCTCGGTGTCTCCTTTGCCTGCAGTGTCGGCAAACTTGGCATGCGGTAATGCGCATAGCGACGTTCACTGAACTGCTGCGTCGTCTGTCGTCCGTTGCTATGGCTCGTCAACTCAGCAAACTGTCAGACTACATTGACAGCGTGTATGTTCACGATAAGACAGGAAGTGAAAGCGCCGACAATTGCTCATCTTAGCTCAGAGGTTCACACTGGAGGCTCAAACTGCCTGACCCCACGTCAATTGTGTTGGGAGTCGACGTCTGGAGCAGGAACATACCAAAGCTGTGCACTGCTGTCCCGCCAGCAGTGGATCTCGAGCTACAGTACCAGTACAGTGCAACTGTAGAAATGGTGATGTCAAAGACAACATTGCAACTGTACCAGACCAGACGGACACTGTCAAAAAGGTCTGAATGTAACTAATCTGCTGAAAATCTCTCCAGCTGGTTTCCCCGAACTCTACATTCGATTCTTTCTATCATCTCGGGAATCACAAATCGAATACCCCGAACCGCTGCAGAGCCTTTCCGGCGCCTCACAGAGTCGATCGTGTGGTGGGATTGACGCACATCAGCTCCTGCGCTCCAGTGCGCGCGCGCTCCTGACGTCCCATCCACTCCGTCTCCGCCCCTCCGATGCGACTAGGGAGAAGTCGCAGCCAACCACAGGACGCGTTCTTCGTGCCAAACGATGTCGGCGTCGCGGACTCGGCGCTCTATGCGCTGAGCGCGAGCACGACCGCGGCCGGAGATGTGCGGACGTCGTCCATTGTGATACTACGTCCAAGCGACGACCCGAGCAACAGCGACCGCAGCAGCGCTGACAGCGAGCGCCAGTCATGGTGGAACAACGCAGCAGCAACAGGCACCGCACGGGAGCCGCGCAGTGGCGCCCAGTTGGCGCTGGTGAGCGCACAGACTCTGTTTGTCGCTGCACTGCCGGTGGCGCTGCTCGTCGCCGCACAGCACTCTGCGAACCGTGCGCTGCCGTTCTTTTTCAGCGCTGGGGCTGCGCTCGCAGGCGCTGAGTTCACGTGGCTCGCGTACCGCGTCGCTCTCCGGCTCTTCCTGCCGTTCACATTGCACCAGAAGCAGACGTGTCGGGACATGTACACGCAGATCATGAGCTACTCGGTGGACCTCACGACGTGCGCTGTCACGCCGCTCGCGGAGCGTGCGCTCGGTGGCAAGAAGCGCACAACTGCACTGCTGCTAGCGCTGGTCGCAACCGGCATTGCGCTCGCTGTTAGTCTGTCGCTCTCGCTCGAGCCGGTCGTTGTGGCCTACAGCGCCATGAGTGCGCTCCTCGGCGTGTACTGTGCAGCGCTCGCGCCGAGTCTCCCGGACGGCGCAGTGCTGCTCGCGCGCTTTGGGTACTACTTTGTCGCGTCGCTGAACGTCGTCATGACTGTCGACGGCCGGCCGCCGCGTGACGCTATCGCCGACGAAGAGCGTGCGGCCGACAGCGACGAGCTCACGAGACGGGGCAGTGTCATGAGTGAGCCGCTCACACTCGAGCCGTTCGCACTCGCGCTCGCGACTGCTGCGCTCATGCTGCTCTGCCGTGTGCTCACGAGCAAAGACGCGATGGAGTCGACTGTGTTTGTGCTGCTCGACGTGACCGGACTCATGTACCTCGGTGCGGTCGCGACTGTGCTCGGGTACTTTGCCCGCGCCGCTGCTGCGTACCACGCGTCGGCGGACGGGACCGCGTCCGGAGGGCTGCTGCTTGCGCTCTTTGTCGTCGCGTGGAGCTCCGAGCTCGGAGCGTACTTGACTGAGCGGTTCCTCAAGTTCATTGACTTCCCGTGGAACCACCCGCTCGCCGTGCGCGTATCGTCGCGCCAGAACGTCGAGAAGCTCATCGGGGCGCTCGCTGGCGGCGTTGTCGCGACGTTTGTCGTCGCAGAGTACGTACACCTGCACATGGCGACGGAACTCGCAGCGTGCGCGACAGCCGGCGCTGTGCTTGCGAGCCAAGTGAGCAAGCTGCTGCTACTGAGCCTCAAGAAGGTAGCGCAAGTGGCTGTCACGGGCGAGTACCTGTCCGTGGGCGGTGGCGTGCTGGACCGCATCGACACGGTGCTCTTCATGGCGATCGTGCTCTGCCCGATCTTTGAGCACCAGCTCCGGAGTGACGCGATGTCGTGACCCACCAGCAGCCATAGACTTACTTATTTATCCCACCCACCACGAACGAACTGCAATGCCAGGAACGACACTCAACGTTGTTGCCGAGACGGGACTGTGGTTGTCTGTCAACTGCGGAGGTCGCCACACGTCGCATGCCACCAACACCTACATCAGCGAGCACGATTTCTCGTCGCTGCCTTCGTTGTGCGCACTCGCGTCGTCTCCCTCTGTGGCGTCCGCGTCACCGGCCTCTGTCTTTGCGTCGCTGCTCGTCGCCGCTTTCTGATCCGCCACGATGCCACGAATCTTCTCCACGTCGCCCGTTGTCAACACTGTGCTGTTGCGTACGACAAGGTGGTCGTCGAAGCCGAGCGTCTTTGTCGACAAGGCGAACGTCCGCTGCTCGTCGCCGCCCTCTTCATCAACAAAGTCGATCAGCGTGCTCTGCATGAACAGCGGGTGCTTCTCCAGCAGCTCAATCTGCGCCAGCAGCGCGCGCGTGAGCCACAGGAGGCTGCTCACGTCCGGGATCTCGGGCTCGCCCTGCTTGAACACCACAGCCGACGGGTAGTACGCCTCATCCCGGTACTTGCCGATCGCGAAGCCGTGCCGGTCGATCGCGTCGAGGTCGTCGAACGGCACGGACGTCATGGAGCCAAAGAGGATCGAGATCTCCTTCGCTCCCCACTGAATCTGCTTGCTGCCTGCAGGCGGAGCTGCGCCTGGAGCGATGCAGTTCAGCTTGTGGTCGGTCCAGTGGCTCTTCTGGCACTCGGCGTTGCAGTAGAACGTGCACTTGCAGCGCGTGCAGCGGCGGAGCTCTGCGCCAGCCACCGATTTCTTG
Organism: Globisporangium uncinulatum; assembly: GCA_023333755.1. Classification (NCBI taxonomy): domain Eukaryota; phylum Oomycota; class Peronosporomycetes; order Pythiales; family Pythiaceae; genus Globisporangium; species Globisporangium uncinulatum. The sequence goes on from JAASFJ010001269.1 coordinate 3,053, forward strand.
TCGCAGAACCCACAGCGGCGCAGCTCTGGGTTCGCAATGTGCGCGAGCTGCTCGCCCGACGGTAGCACACGCCGCTCTAGGTCTGCGCGTGTGAAGAACAGCGCGAGGCCGTGAATGTTGGACTCAGCAGCGCGTGTGGCGATCACCGAGGAGAAGATTGTGCCGCGGCTCACAGTGTGCCGCTTATCGATGCGGATCTCCTCGCGTGCGTCGATCTGGATCGCTTGGCGCTCAGCGAGGCGGTTCCACGGCTCGAGCATCGCGTAGTGCGCACAGGCGGCGTAGAACTGTCCGAGCAGCTCTGGCGTCACGCCAGCGCCCGAGATCATGCCCGGCCGCTCGCTCACTTCCGCCACAGACGCCAGGTCCTTCTTGACGAGGTGGGCCGACAGATCGCTAGAGTTCGTCCACCCCAACAGTCACAGACTTGTCAGTTCAACCCGTGTAGACGTAGTAGCAATAGAAGTGGTGCGAGTCCCCCATTGTAGGACGACGACAGTGGACGTACCGCACATACGAGTCGATGCCGTCCGACTCGGTCAGGAACGAGCACTCGATGCCGATCGCTGCGAACGACTTGCGGAGCTGGCCGACGTAGTTCTTGTCAGGGAACGCGATCATCTCTGGGCGGTGCTGCGCTGTCGTGGATGGCGGGTCGAGCATGCTCGCGAGCGTCACGTCCAGGATCGTCTGCGGCGACGGATACTGCTCGGGCGGGTCGCAGATCTTCTTCGACACGACCTGTCCGAGGGGGTAGAGGTTGTTGACGAGGATGCAGTACGGACGACACGGCGGCGCGTCGCTGCCATCCGCCTTCGAGCCGCCAGTGCTGGAGGCCGACCACACGCGGAGCTTGCGCACGACCACTTGCCACACCTCTTTCTTCGTCTGGGCGAGCTTGCGGAGCTTCTCCACCTGCTTGGCGTTCACGAGTGTATTGGTGCTCACGACAATGTCCTCTGCGTTCGTTCCAGTTTCATGGTGGGAGTTAGTATACAAGAGACAGTAGCGACACACTTAAAGCAATAAGTGCTGCCCGCACCGTCGCCTGTGACTTCAAACTGCGTGGGCAAGCGCGGCACCTGCTGCTTCTGGTCGTCCTCATCGTCCGAGTCCTGCGTTTGCGAGCGTGTGTTAACGAGGGATGCTGGCATAGGCGCGTCGATTGTTAACGGGTGAGAGGAGAGCACGTCACGCACCACAAAGTTGTTCCACTTCTCGTACTTCTTGCTCAGGAACTGCTCCGAGTGCGCCATCACGTGCGGTCCCGTGCCTGCTTGTCACTTGAGGAAGGAGGAACTGGAAAATGAGGTGGGTTCTCGAATGCAGTCCTCTCTCGTTTATATAACGCAGTTGGAAATAAGCGTCACGCCACGGCATACAAACTCCTATATCAAGTCACGTTGTCTGATTCCACATACAAATTGACAGATAAAGGCGCAACCCACCAGAACGACCTTTCACACACACTCTCACTCTCACTCTCACTTCAACCTCGAGCGCGGAACGAAGATGGCGGTGCTCAAGCAGCGCGCACCACGCGACATCACCCTCGCGACCGCTGCCGCACTCGAGTCTATGGAGGCGCAGCTGGCGTTCGTGCTGCTGTTAGGACTCGATGTCAGCTGCTCGACGCTCGCGCTGCTGCTGCAGCGGCCGCCAGAGCCGCTTGCTCTCTCGGCGCAATCAACAGCTTCATCGCTAGTCGCAGTCCCCATCGCAGCGGCTCCGCAAGCGCTACTGCTCCTGCTCGAGGCGCTCACAGGCTTCACACTCGTCGCATCCGTGCTCGAACTCGCGGTGTTACTCGCGGCGTTCCGCAGTCGCTTCTTTGCACACGCGGGCTACACGCTGGACGCTTGCGTTGTGGTCGTCGCGCTTGCCTACGAGCTCTTTGCGCGGTCGAAAGGTACAGACCAGCTGCTGACAGTATTGATTTGAAGTGGCAAGCGTGGCGTGTTCTCACCTGTGTGGTTCCTCGATTGCGGCAGCGCTGCGGCTGCTCGGCGTGCTGCGCGTGTGGCGCGTCTTCCGCTTGGTGAACACACTCGTCGAACGCGAGAGACAGGCGCACGATGCGACGCGAGACGAGTTGGAGAAAGAACAACTGGTGCGCTTGTACTTGTTTCGTATGAAGCGGTCTTTGTATGTGAGAGTAGATAAAGCTAACACATGATGCCGGCGCTGGTAGAAAGCGCTCCAGCTCGGTGCGGACAAGGTTGCGGCACAGGAGTCGCTTCGGCGCGAGTACGAGTCGCGCAGCGGCCTCGAGAAGCTGTTGCAAGGCTACAAAGACGAAGTGGAGACGCTCAAGGAGGCGCTGCAGATTGCCGCGGAGGCCGTGGCCGAGGCGGAATTGCGCGTCGAAAGCGAAACTCTTCCGTCTGTGGCAGTGCCATCGAGTACCAAGGACACGCAAGACACCTACAGCGGGGCCAAAGCTGATTTCTATGACGAGACCGGATACGCTTACGAAGAAGCTGAGGCCGGCGACGCGTACGGTGAAGAAGCGGGTTCTGCCTCCGATGTAAACGAGGAGACCAAGGACAATAGATACGACCACGTCTCGGACGAGTACAGCACAAAGCAAGCAGCAACAGACAGGCCAGATCCTGCAGATGCATCTTCAGTCAAGCAGGAGAATGCCGTCGATGAAGCTGACGCGCAGGAGCAGCGCGAAATCGAGACGACTGCGTCCGTTGTCGTCGACGAGTTCCAAGATGCTGTCGAGCATCCCCTTTGAAAACTATTTGAAAACTACTATTGATAAAGCACTTTTTTCACCTGTTAAACTAAAATTGCGTTATTCAGAAGTCGAATGGTGCAGTTACATAATCTGACAACATGTCGTTTGACTTAAATTTGTATGCCAACAGTGTGTCTAATGAATTCCGAGCCAAAAGTTTTTCTTGGAACAGCGTGCCTTTCGTCTCGAATTTGTATGCTGACAGCGTGTGGGTTCACCTTTCATAGTCGTTACACTCTTTATATAACATGCACTTACAAACAGGTTCCTGCAACAAAAGTCAACTGTCGCGTGCAAACCGGCGCGGCTCCAGGCGTCCAACGTCTCCCTCCCACCACCACCGCCTGCAGCGTCGCTCGCTCGCTCGCTCATTGCGCATCCCGCAGCTCCGCTCCCACGTTGACCATGTCGTGGCAATCGCTCGAAAACGCGCTCTACATGTCGTCGTTCCTGGCGGCGAAGGCGGTGCCGGTCGTGGCCGCGAGCGCGTCCGTCGTCTTCGCTGTCTCGCCATGGTACGTGAGGAAGCACCCGTGGTTCGTTCTGCTCGCTCTGTCTCGCCTTCTTTGACTGTTAACTGCTACACTCCCTCTTCACCGCCACAGGCAGACGGTCACGACGATCCGGCAGGCGAAGAGCACGCTCCAGTTCTCCTTCGCGCCGTTCTTCTTCTACTTTGTCTCGTCCGTCATCTACACGCTGTACGCTGCTGTGACGGCGAATTTCGTCATGGGCAGCACGGCGCTTCTCGGCACGCTCCTCGGCTCCTACTACGTCTTTATCTTCTACAAACACACTGGCGACAAGGTGCGCTGGCCATACTGATGGTGAGTTGGCCGGACGGGTCTTCGTTGCCACTGACACCCACCCACTCCCTCCCTCTCCTCTACTACTCTTTAGACGCAACCCGCGCGCATGCTCCTCTTCTCGCTCGTGTTCGTCACGCTGCTGTCGCTCGCAGTGTCCCAGTCGCCGGATGAGGCGCAGCTCATCATTGGTGTGCCGGCCAACATCCTCTCGGTACTCACGGCGGCGTCGCCGCTGCTGCAGCTCAAGACGATTCTTCGCCTGAAAGATGCGTCGTGCCTCCCGTTTGGCATGTCGGTCATGACTGCTGTCGCAGGCGGCGTCTGGATGATCTACGGCATCATGCTACAGGACGCGCTCGTGATCATCCCGAACCTCTTCGGGCTCACGATGGGCACGATCCAAGTTTCGCTCCTCCTGCTCTACCCGGGCTCTGGTGCCGCCAAGGGCCACCGAGCGGCGCAAGCGAAGCGTCCCGAGCCAGAGCCAGCGTCGCCACCGAACATCGCACGCGCGCGCACCAAGCCGGAGCACGAGAAAGCGTGAGGCGTTACTGGCAATACCGGAATCGAACTCGCGAGTGCATGGTATTACCGGTATGAAGGTAGTACAGTCCATTATTTTTGGGTTTCAAGAACCACGAGTGCTTAACTGCTTGAAGCGAGCTCATTCTTCCGTCAGTTGGCGCGTACCTACTCGATCATGGAGGCGAAAGACTTTATCGTTGCCAACCCGGTACGGCACACTCGAGCGCTTCTCTACATGAGTGCTTGCTTTTTCTATCAGTCCTAATGTATGGGGAGTGAGTGCAGCGCGCTGGCGAGATCCAAGTCGAGGTGTTTGTTGCGGGGGATGGCATCAACTACCCCAAGAAGGGGCAGACCGTTGTGGTCCATTACACTGGCTACGTACGTTGCGTCACCTAGTGAGGTAACCCCAACTCCGCTCACCTTCACACACGAACACGTAGTCACCTGGCACCGACTCTGTGCATCCAACTCCACCTCCTCCTTCGTTCAGCTCCAAGACGGCCGCAAGTTCGACTCGTCCCGTGACCGGGAGAAGCCGTTCAAGTTCAAGCTCGGCGCTGAGCAGGTCATCCCAGGACTCGACGAAGGCGTCGAGCGCCTGTGCATGAAAGAACGCGCCAAGCTCTTCATCCCTGCGGACAAGGCGTACGGCCGCAAGGGCTTCCCAGGACTCGTTCCGCCCAACAGCAACCTCATTTTCGACTTAGAGCTCTTGACCTTCCGCTAATGCACTTGCTAGCCACTCTGCTTTATAAGCTTAGTACTAGTAGCGTTGCTCCGACTGCCTAGCTCTCGCTACTGCGACTGCTCGCCTGCAAATAGCGCCTTCTTCTTGCGCTCAAACTCTTTCTTGCGCACCAGTTGGTCCTCCCGTGCGTCCAGCTTCGCTTGGATCGTCTTGATCTGGCGCAGATGCTTCGTCGCGCTCAGCTGGACCTTGCGCTCGTCATCCGCGAGCTGCGTCGTGAGTTCATCGAACTGGTACGCAAGTACCGGCAGCGGCTGGCTGCACTCGTGCTGCACCACGCGCTGGACCCACTCCCGCTTGCCTTTGCTCTCAGACCTGGCCGCACGGAGGAACTCGTCGCGCTCTTGCAGCTGCTTGCTCTGGCGCAGTGAGCCCTGGATCTGCCGCTCGTTGCACACTTTGCGCCACTGGAGATGCGCAACCTGCTCTTCGAGCGACGCGAAGGACGAGATCGAGCCCGACATTGTACGCAGTTGGTGTGGTGAGGACTCGGGAGCGAGTGCAGCCATCTCTGTGCGGCTTTCTATCTTTGACTCCAGGTCTTCACTGCTTTCGAAGTTGGATAGGACCAGAATTCACGTTTCTTCTGGACTCAAATTATATAACAGTAGGTCGAATGCCTCTGTCACGGACGCATTCCGGAGTCCGTGTGCAACAGACGCATCTCGTCGCAAAGCCATCTCGACGGCAGCTTACGACGAGATGGCTTGCGACGAGCTGGCTTGGGACGAGAGGAGAAGGAATGAAAGCGAGCGACTATCTGACGGAATTGGGTTCACAACGCTCTCTCGGCCTCAGTCTCGCTCTTCCGGCCAACGACGCAAGCACCGATGCCGAGCGCCCACGTCACAGTGCCAAGCGGCACCAAACCGAGAGATGTCGACACGATGCTGCCGCTGTACCAGAGGCACTTTGGGGTCAAGTACGACTACCGCAGTCGTAGCCGCCAGGTGACGCTCACGGGCGAGCAGCGTGGCGTTGACGACGCGAGCAGCGCTCTGCGCGCTGCATTCGCAAAGCTGGAACTCCGTACTTTGGACTCCAGCTCGTCACGAGTCTCGTACGCCCAGCCTAGCAGTTTCCGATGCGATTTCTTCTTTTCGGCGACGGCGGCTTCGAGCCGCTCGTGGCAGTTCAAGCCGCTGACGAAGACTCTGAGTGACGCCAACATCAATCGGTTCCCGTTCGAGCTGGTAGCTGTCGCGGATCCGGATGCGAGGGCGAGAGCGACAGCCCCGACCGAACGCACCGACATGAGCATCATTGCGAATCGCTTCTTGGTCGACTTTGACGACGCGTACGTCGAAGCCGCGGCAGACTTGCTCTCCCAGCACCCGCAGAGCAGCTCGCTGTTCGTGCGAGCCGTGTTTGGACGCAAGCTCTTTCGGGTCATGGGCCACAGGGACGCTGAAGCTGCTGTGTTCTCGTTCGCAGAGTTGCTGGAGAAGCACCGTGCTCGCAGTATGCAATCGATGTGGTCGAACGTGTGCGACGATGAGGTGCCGCGGATGAGCGCGTTGATCAAGGACATCGAGGCCGCAGCCCGGCGCATGCAAGTGACTGAGCCAACGGAGCAGGTTACAGTGCACCTCAAGCTCTCGGGCGCGAACGGTCGGGTAGTCGCTAGGTTTGAGCGAGATCCGAGCGTCGGAGCTGGTGACGACGGCAGTGCTGCCGCCTGGAAGCTCGTCTACTGTGTCGTGAAGACGGGAAACCGCGTTGCGCACGACATTATCCTCCATGACGGCGTGAGCTTCCGAGTGCGCGCTGCAGATGACACGCCTCCGAGCGACAGTGCGCTCGAGCGCGTGCGGCGTTGTGTTGCAATCACCGAACCGAAAGACGCGAGCGACGTGTTTAGTGCGCGTGTGCGCGTCCTGGACGACGCGAACAGCGACGCTGCGGCCGAGGACGCTGGCGTGGAGATTGAGTGGGTGAGCGTGAAAACGGAACTCCCAGTGCCGTTCGAGGGACTCTTGTTTACGCTCGTGCGCCTCCGAGATGAAGTGCAGCTGGAGGCCGAACTTCCGGAGAGCGAGGAGAACGGTGGTGATGGTGACAGTGGGGTTGCCGCGACTGAGGCGGGCGATCGCTTTCGCTTGCTGATCGGTCGTCTCCTCTCGGTTCTGGGGCGATACTGACGGCCAAGTGAGGGACTGCGTGGGGTCGAGCACTTGGGGCGACGTTGTGCAGTCAAGAGCGAAGTGCGGCGCGAAGACACACCTCAGTAGGGCCGCGAGCGAGTCGAGACGCAATTCTGGTTAATGTTAGTAGTGGATGGCCCATGCCCAGCAGCTAGTTGTAACAGGCAGCGTTGCGTTTGAATTCACTGTTCGTGTTGCATGAAAGGAAGGATACGGCCGAGGATCAGTGTCGCTTCTTGTCGCGCCATGAACTGGCTTACAGCTCTTGATGATAACCGACGGTTTGCTAGGTTGACGAGCCATAGCAACAGACGACAGACGACGCAGCAGTTCAGTAAACGTCGCTATGCGCATTACCGCATGCCAAGTTTGCCGACACTGCAGGCAAAGGAGACACCGAGATGGCCGATAGCAGCAGGCGCGAATGTCGTTCATAGAAAGTAGCCATCGAACGAGACCGACGGGAACTCGGCGGCGG
>JAASFJ010001270.1:0-10494 GCA_023333755.1 Globisporangium uncinulatum
CCCATTGAGCAAGTTTTCTCCACGTTCAAGTCAAAAGTGAAAGCGTACTTCCAGCAGAACCGAGCCGCAATAGTAGCAACACCGTCTGGCACAGCGATGACAGCGCACCGCAAGTCGTTTCAGTTTCGCGCAGCATCTCTCTTCTTGCCATCCAGTGCCACCGCAGCGCTGTGCTCGAAGTTCTTTAGACACTGCGGTTCCACGACGACGTCATTTTGTTGAATCCAATGCAAGTGGGTTTGTAACATCGACTTTGAGAGTTATTTGTTTTTGCCTTTCTGTGTAAAACCGAGTCACATCAATTTGGACTTGTACTTGCTCAACTTGATCTTGGAATGGTTCAATTTGAGCTTTAAATGGTGTACACCCTATAATACCGTATACAAATTGATAGACCCCGTTATATAAGCAATTCAGTTAAGATTAGCTGGAAGTCGCCAAAGCCCGCTTTGCTTGTGATTACGAGCTCACTCGCAAATTCGCCATGAGCTTCTTGGTCGAGGACGACCAGCTCGCGACGCTCGAGGACGCGCTCGCGCTCATCGACGCGTGCGACGTGCCCGGCGCCGCCCCCACCGCTGTCTCCAGCTACACCTTCTCGGTCGACCGCCTCGCCGATGTGCCGGATGTGAGCTTTGACGTGCTCGCGACCGACGACGGGATGCTCTCGCCGTCGCCGTCGCCCACGTCTCCTGCGCTGTCCGCGTCCCCGGCCCCGTCGTCCGCCACGCCACCGCTGCGCAAGAAGGCGACGCAGCCGCAGCCGAAGAAAGTACGGAGCAACACGAGCGCAGTCGCGCGCCACCGCGAGCGGAAGAAAGCCGAGACGCAGCATCTGCGCGACGAGACCGCAGAGCTCGAAGCAGTGCTTGCGCAGCTGCAGCACGCGCGCAAGACGCGCTCGAGCGCCGTGCTCTACCTGCTCGAGCTCCAGCGCGCAGCCGAGAGCGACGCTGGCGGCAAGCAGATCATGGGCCCTCACCGCCCAAGCAAGGCTGTGACGCCGAAAGTCGTGTCTGCGTGGCTCGCACGGGCAGCGTTCCAAGCGCAGGAGCGCTGGAAATCCGAAGCGCTGAACCTGAAGCTCAAAGACGCGATTGTGCAGCAAAAGCACGTGATCCGGTCGCTCCAGGACATTCTGAGCCGGCGGACTGTCATGCAGGTGAGCTGTGAACCGCTTGTTCTAATAGAGAGAGAAGCGGCTGTCTGACAGTGACGTGTTTGTTTGGTGACTATTTTAGGGTCTGGACCTGCTGCTCGATGCGCAGAAAGAAGACTTGTACACTGAGTGCTTGCTGGCGCAAGAGGACCGTGCGTTCCAAGAGCTCCGGAACGGCCTCAAGCCCATGTACTTTGCAGCGAACGCGCTCTTCGACCCCAAGATCTGGGCTGAGCCGGTCGACTCGGTCTCCTGCTTGTCGCAGGTGAAGCAAGACGCTACGAGCGGTACGTACGTTGAAGTGCGGTCGAACACGCCCTTGCAGACGACGTTCAAGGTCCCGGCCAAGATGATGTGGGAGCGCATGTTCAACTTTACATGCAGCAAAGACACGAGCTGCCACGTCAAGGTGCGTTGTTCGTTTAAGTGCGATCGAGAGTGTGTGTGGCTTAGCTCACACTGGTTCGATCCATACAAATGGTGCTCACCTCGTATATTTCTTTCCTCGCTGGCTCTTGTAGCACCGCTCGCTCACCGACACGAGCTTCCAAAAATGCTTTACCATGTTCATTGACGGTCCAGACGGCCGGCGGGTCGAGCTGCACGGCACGTCGTACGTCGAGCGGCTGGACGAACCCCGTCGTGTGGTGTGGCTCTGGCGGTCGCTGCTCGTGTCGGCCGACAGCAACGGTCCGCAGTTCCTCGAACAGTGCTGGACTGTCCAAGAGAACGTTGGCAATTCTTCGAGTACGACCAGCAGCAGCAACAAACTCTCGGCGCCTCGTCCCGCGAGCGTCTTCCGGACGTGCTACCAGGCGTCGTGCGACTCGCGGGGACACGGAGCGACCGCGCTGGATGCAAAGGCGGACGCGCTCGTTGAATCCGTGCTCCAGACGCTCGGGACACGCACGCGGACGTTCCAGCAGGTGCAGCAGAACATTCTCCTCTCGGAGTTCAGTCGACCGCTCTCGCCTGGCCCCACAGTCCAGATCCTCGCATGAGAGCGAGAGGGCGAGAGGTCTCGAGGAATTTCTGTCGCTACTCGGATGTATTCAAACACTGTGTGCTTGTTTGTCTCCATCTCGTTGCCTCCTCTCGTTCTCGTCGTCACTCTTGCGTGTCACAAAGATTCAAGGTGGAATTTCAACAAATCCCATGCGGCCAGATTGAATTTCTACCAATCCCAGCTTTGTGTGATTTTTAAACAAGTTTCCCGGTGTGAAGTGAGGATGAATGCTTCTCGTCTCCAGCTCAGATTCCCAGACTTTATGAGACAACAACTTTAGTGGGTTGATTCTGACATACAAAAAGAAAGAATAAACTGTAAAACCGACCATTTCCAAATCGTTAAATCATGTTTACGAAAGGATCCGCTGCCCATCACCTCAAACTCCGATCTCGAAACGTCCCCCAATGTGTACCTTGAAACAGGAGTCTTGCTTCCCCACAGAGATGCGCAGAGTCTTGCTCGCATGTGTGGATATCCTCAAGTGGGCGTCCATAGCCTTGCTGCTGACTCCGCTACTCACTCAACGATGACCTGGACCAGGCTTGATGCGTGATACTGGAGGCGCCTTCGCGAGGACTCGTCGAGTATCTCTTGCTGCTGCTCCTGCTGATGCCTGCGGACACGAGTGCTCAGTGCACACATCGCCGTCTTGACCAAGTGGTTCGCTTGGTGGTCGTCCATTGAAGAAGTAATGCGCGAGTCCTTTGAGACGTGAGAGCATGACTGAAAGACGCTCGGAAAACATGGGAGCAGCCGACCTGGGCCCGCCAGGTTCCTCACGCTCTCGGACACGGTCGAGCCCTTCTCGAGAAACCGCGGGCCGTTGCTATCAGCGGTCACGATCAGTGCCATATCCTGCTGTCCCGCCGACATGAGATCTATAGGGAGGTGACGAACGCATATCAATCGTAACATTCTCGTCGATGACGTCCTTGAGCGCCTTGATCACCTTCATTTGGCGCGCGGTGCTATCTTCAGCTTTGTGGTGAGGATCTCGGACTTGTGGCGCTTTCGAGCCTACGCTGTTGTCACGCTTAGCGACACATACAGTGGCTTGCGACGGATCGCTTTCGTCACTGTACGCGCCACGCTTCCGGTCAGTAGCTCGAGTACAATGCATCACGTCACGACGCTTGGACGGTACGTCGAACCAGTAAGTTCGCCAACTTTGTGAGCCACCCAGCAGCAACCAAAGGAAAACTGCTTTGCTCAAAGGCGCTCAGCATCCGCATGCATGCGCTTGAGTCGTCTCGCATATCCTGTTCGACAATGTTGTCCTGTGGCGTCCGCCTTGCCTGGCGACTATGTCTTCCTCGCTATAGGCGCTGGCCGCCAGCGTGCTATCGAAACCTGGCTTTGTGTATCCTTCTACTTCGTGAGCACACCTTCCATTCAAACACTCGCTTGTCAAGCAAGTGGCGCTGTGTATCCACATATCCTTCTACTTCCACTCTTGAGCACACACCCCATCATACACTCGCTTGAAAGCCCTAAGCTTATTCGATAATACAGGGCCTGGGTGTACAGTGATTTTCAATACACGTACAGGGGGACGCGTGAGGAAGGCACGCCTGATTTCGATCTAATTAGACAGGATTTATTTAGGGCTGAAATGGTTGCTGCCTGAAACAGTACTGTACGCACAAAAAACTCTGACATTGATTGCAAAATTATCACAGTTGAGCAAGTAAACCCCGTGCCTTACTCAAGCGTCCCCCTGTAGTGCCAAAACCACAGTTCCTCTCTTTTCGCGCTACTGTATTGATTTCATGATCACTCTCAAATTCCCTTCACAACTCGCACGTCATTCAGTCAGCATGAGCTTCCTCGAAGACGATGACGACCATCAAGCGACGCTCGCGTTCGCGCTCGCGCTCATCGACGCGTGCGAGGACGAAATGTCCACTCCAAGCAGTAGCAGCAGCAGCGAGAGCAGCAGCTTGTCGCCGCTCGCGACGTTGTCGTCCCCAGGCTCGAGCTCGCCCGACTCGCAAACACACAGTTTCCGTCACTCCACTGGGTACGCCGAGAGCAGCAGCAGTGACAGTAGGAGCAGCCGCTTTACAATCGGCCCATGTAAACCCACGAGGCCACGCACAGTGGATGGCTCGTTGAAAGCGCGCAACAACGCAATTGCCGTCACGCGCCACCGCGAGAAGAAGAAGGCCGAGGCCAAGTGGATGCGAGTGCAAGTGAGCGAACTCGAAGGGACGCTCGCACACTTGCAAGCGAAGCGTGTGAGCCGGACGAGTATACTGCAGCGGCTGCTCGACCAGCACCAGCACCACCTCACACAGGCGCACAGTCGCTCCGACGGCGCGAACTCGTACATGGCGGCGTTCCCGTCGAAACACGTGTCAATGTGGCTCGCGATGGCGTCACTGCAGCTGCAGGCGCGACAAGAGGCCGAGCAGCTGAACACCCAGCTGCGAGACGCTGTCGCTAAGCGGGTGAGCGTCATTCAAGCGCTTGAGAGCGTGCTCGGCAAGCACGAGAGTGCCAGTGTACGTACACTAGTGTACGAATGTGTGTATGAAAAGGAGTTTATAGCTCCTAACAATGTTGCTATGGTGATATATTACAGGGTCTTGAGCTGCTTTTGGAGAGCCAGAAAGAGAGTCTGCACACCAACTACTGCAATTATGGCCAAGAAGACAGTTTGTTCCAGGAACTTCAGGACGGACTCCGGCGCATGTACACTGGTTCGGACCGGCTCTTTGACTGGCGAGAAACGACCGACGCGCTCTCGTGCACGTCGCAAGTCAAGTCGGACTTAAGCGGAGGCACGTTCGTGGAAGTGCGCTCGAGCACGCCCCTGCCGCAGCCGTTCGCGCGCATTGGGGCGGTCGTGTGGAAGAGCGTGTACGCCCCTGACGACGGCAGCGACCAGAACTACCACGCCATTGTGAGTGACGACAAGGAGGAGAAGGGTCCTATGCTTCCCACTGACGTGTTCTCCCACCCTCTTTATTGTTGCTACTTATTAGAATCGGGCAGCGATGACCGACACGAGTTTCCGCCGGACGTACTCTGTCGTGATTACGGGACCAGATGGCCAGCCGCTCGAGCTGCGTGGCGTATCGTTCATTGAGAGGTTTGACGAAGACTCGCGCAGCGTGTGCATGTGGCGCGCGCTGGTCGTGACGACCGATAGCCGCGGACCGCGGTTCACGGAGCGAGGCTGGATGATTGCGGAGACTGCGAGCGACGCTCTCTCATCTAGTCCGGATGACGCTCACTGCGTCGTCCGGACGTGCTACCAAGTCGCGTGCGACACGAAAGGGGACCAGTCAGCGTGTGGTCAGGACGGGATTACGAATCGTCTGATTGAGACTGTGCTGCGGACACTCGGCAGCAACACACGGACGTACTTCCAGTTCCAGCAGAACGAGTTGCTGGCCGAGTTCGCGCGTTCCAGCAGCTCCACCCACGCGCCCAGCTTCCGCTTGCTGGCGTGACAGTGTCACTGCTTGTATGCACGTGTGTACACCTTTTGCCCAGCTGGTTGACATATTTTCCGACCAAAGTGAAATCCGTCTGTCTAAAGCGAAAACTTCGGGAAACTTTCCCGTCCAAAAAAGCGACATTGCGAGCAAAGTGAAACCTCTCGTATTTTATTGCGAGCTAGATGACATCCTCTGAGAGCAAATGAGCGGCGCTCGTCACGGTCAACAAACGAGTGCCCGCGCTGACGCAACAGCTCCTCCCTTAACTACCGAATCATCGCCAACGCCGCGTGGCTAAACGCCGCCGTTTTGAAAATGCGTCATGCAGTCGACTCAGAGATGCCGTTCGCCTCCGCTGCCGCCTTCCAATCTTTTTGGTTTGAGAGGAAGCGAAAGCACGAAGCTGCGCACACCTCTGTCCATGAAAGTGCGATGCAAGGCCGGTGGTAGCTCTGGCGGCTGTGCGAGAAAGATAGAGGCTTTCGTGTGCGGTCTGGTATGGCACGGTTGGTTAGTTGAGGGGGTTGTCGGTCAAACCACCTTAACGCCGAGCAGAGACGAGCCACTTAAGGTTGCCAGCGGGCAACAAGCAACCTTAAAGTGCATGTAAAGAATGAAAAATACCGGCACGGAAGCTTTCAAGGATCTGGGAAAGGGCTCCATGAATTGGCGTTGGAATCGTACGAATTGGAGTACGAATTGCTTCTCAATTAAGTCTGAGGGGGATTTCGCGTCTCAGTTGGCCATTCATTTTTCCAGTTCAAATACGAATATCCGTGCACGTCGAGGGCACCCACGTCGATCAAATGGAGCAACCGAAGGCGAGCGACAGCATCGCTACGCCCAGATCGATGGCGAGCGGCAGCGACACAACGCTCGCCGACCACAGCGAGCAATCGAAGGCGAGCGCCAGCGACACATCGCAAGCCGATCAAAACGAGCGGTGAAGTACGAGCGACAGCAACACAACGCCTAAATCGAAGGCGGGCGACAGCAACACTACACCAGGTGCCCCGCTCGAACGTGGGAGATGTGCACGTGGAGCTTGCAGATTGAAATGGCTGCTGAGAGGTGGAGTGTGGTCGCTTTGAAGGTGCTGAGCGTCGGACGCGAAACGCGAGATGATCGCTACCATTCCAAAGTTGCCCGCACGCGCGAACGAAGACAAACTCAGCCAGCGAAGCATCGTCGGGCTCGAGCGACTTTGAAAGCGACGACACTACCAAAGGTCCGTGTGTGTAATACGCATCGCATGACAGGAGACATGCCGAGGTCTTTGGTAATTGGCGTGTTGACACACAGTTGTCGCGCGAAGCGGACCCAACAAGAAGAGGACAGAACGAGCAACGAAGCGAGCATGTGAAGGCATGTATTTTGAATGACTATGTCTGTTACCGAAGGTGCTAATCGCGGTGTTGCTGTGCCTGTGCATTGGACGCATTGGCAGCCGAGCAAAACAGTGCCGACGATGACGACCGAGTGCAACGACAGCGCAGGAGCAAGGCGTGGGACACGAGGACCAAGATCGAGGCCGCCAAGCAGCACGACATCCACAAAGTTGATCAGATGAAGCTGCGCGTGTTTTCATCGTGGGACGAGTTACCAGAAGGCGTTTGACGCGTACTGCGAGTAGTGAATATGGATACCTATCTGGACACTTTTTACACATCATCTGAGAATATCCAAAGTCAGTTTAACTAACCGGATATAATCAGAATTTACTTGCTGTCAAAAGTGTCCAGATAAAATACCCAAAATGGTATAATCTTACCAAAGCATTATTCATTATACTCTCATGGTCTGAATTTAAGAACGTTTCATCAATTGTTGATTTATAGAGTTTCAACAGTCATCGACTACCCCTCATCTCATAAACAGTTCAAAGCTTCTAAACATAACTGAACATACTTTAGAGACATACCAATTTTTTATATATGCATAAGACGAAGAGTCTATATTAACGATTCATATATCAGAATAAAAAAAGTTTAGGATATAGAAAAGTATTGTTATCGCATTTGTATTATATATGGTATAGTTAATTTTCGCTCCATACCCGGAGCAACTCAGATTTGAGCTTTTTACAATTTTGAATTACGTATGGTGATATATTTAGCCAGTAGAAGTAGTCTCTATCTTTGTCAAATAGCCATTGAATTGTTTGGCCTTTATGCTTACCCCAAGGCAGCATATAGTCAAGGCATACGCCTTTCATTTTTTCTTCAAGGAATGTTTTAATATCAGGATTACGTTTGAGAAGTTCATCATCGGTAAAGAGCCATTTGCAGTAATCCAAATCACTGTTAAATACAGTAGCAATGTCTTTACCGCGATGTTTCCCAAACGTAATCGTGATGTGTGATATGTTGATATATGTTGTATATAAAACGCATAAAACAAATTACATAAAATAATAAATATATACACAAATATATTTCTTTCAATAGAATACTATCTAAACAGCTAATCAGCACGCATTACTTCATCAGTTAGTACATCATGTTCAAGCTCACGTTCATAGACTACGAGTACAAGGATATTGCTACCTTGAGACGATCCAACAATTCCACTTACGACAACGCTCGTGGGGATATCAGGATGCGTCATACGACTAACATCTGCTACAAGCATGCGATTAGCGTACGACCACTGTGCCTCAATAAGCAATCCACAGTTTAAACGGTTATCAAGATCGCCATTAATAGCAGATAGCTTAGAAACCTCATCTTTGAAAGAGCTGAAATCATACTCTTTAGAATCGTTGAATACATTGTCACCACTGATTTGAACCTGAAAATTGCGGATAGCCGAGCCGGGTTGTAGAGTACCAGGAGCCGAATCCATATGGCTCGCATATTGCTGAACCCCACGACCGGAGAGTTGTAAATTGAATGGGGCGTTGATTTGCTGGTTAGATACACCGATACCAGAGCGTTTGTCAAACATTTGACTATAGTAGCCAAGATATGATACGGTCTTAACCGGATTGGAAATCAACTGGGTTGGATTAGCGAGCTTATATAGCAGTACATAGAGACGCGCTTGATTGAATGGGAAGTAACCATCTCCTTCAATTATTTTATTAGTATAATTATTACTGATTGCACCATACGCAACGTTGAGCTCAGTACCGGTCCCAAGGCGACCCGCAAGGGGGCCACCGGTGAAAGAACTTGAAACCATAAGCGGACAGGTTGAGCCGCTTGAAACAACAGATTCTTTAAGGTAGTAGCCTTGACCAGCTGTAGTACTTGCAGTAGTGACTTGGCCTTGGTTAATGCGAAGGCGGAGCTTTAGCGGACAATTTGCGGTTAACGACAGTTCTTTGAGAATCGGATGGAGCATTGTTAGTGGGATCTTATATAGCCAGAAGTAAGAGCCTACATACGCATCACTGGTCGCAGGAACACCAAATTCTTTGAAGCACGAGCGGCCGAGTTGAGCTGTACTATTTTTGTTAGCACCAGCAGCAATTGATGGCCAGTTAAACGGAGCTTGTGTTCAGCTGCATCAATCGTGATCGGAGTATCAACCAACGGCTTCGCAGAAGCTTCTAAAGCCTTGATTCTTGATACCAATAGAGAAATTGCTAATCTGAAAAAGATTTCATGTTCTCACACATCACCATATACACCTCTAAGTCTATATCAAGGCTCGGTTGAGTTTGCTATTCATATGAACGCGCTCAGTTGGCAGTCAATTGGGAGTACATCGAATACTGGAATAGCTCTCATGACCACAAACACTAACCGCGTATTGATTTCATCTGATGGATATGTTAGTATCAACTCGCCAACCAATTCGTCGTATTATCTGAATATCGGAGGGCAGTAAACTCAACAGCCTATCATTTAAACGGCTCATTGATTGATTTGTCTAAGATTCCATTATTGACTCAATCTATGTCCGGATTTGCTGATCCGGGCAAAGCAGTCATTGTTGATGCTGATAAATCTATTGCATCGCTTAAAAAGATATCTACAGCGTTTGCCAGCCCTTACACTTCGTTTGAAGCAAATCTATCAACCGCACAGGTTGCGCTCCAGATGAATTCGCTATCGTATAACTCATTTGGTAGTACCAGTGGTCATGGCATCGCATTTATGACTTCTAACAACAATGTAATGTACATATCCAGTGACAGGTATGTTGGGATCGGCCAAACTCCAAATAGTAGCTATAAACTATCAATCAATGGTGCTCTAAACTGTTCTTCTCTATTTATCAGTTGTTCTTCAGTAGATCTATCATCATTATCGTTACTGTCAACTTCTGCTGGAACAGTATCACCAAATAAAGCGGTTATTGTAGATTCAAATAAAGACATCAGTGGATTTCGCAGCATTTACGGTATCTATAGTACTGGTTTAACACTGACTATCTGACTCAAGTAGACGGGATTTGGTAGGTGCCTTCTGAAACATGAAATCCGCAAGAGCGAATTGGACCACAAGACTGGTGTCATTCGAGAGCCCTGTGTCTTGCGGATTGGTGGTACCTGGCTCGCATCATTTGGACCCGTGCAAGCCAAGCAATCGCGGATCACGTTCAGGCATGACATTTCGGCCTCCCGAGAGGCCAAAATGACATGCCTCCAGCGAAAAAAAATCGGTCTTATGACTGTAAGTCAAGGTTTTTGTTGATTTTCCTTTCATTTTATGGCATTTCGCCGATAATATCATGTCTAACACCTGTCGCAAATGTCCCTCAACCCTTTAGTTTGAGCACATATGAGACCACTTTAAACAAAAGTATCATTAAGCCTTTTTTGAGGTTTTTCAGGAGAGGCGTTTAAACTTGCTCCAATACAATCGAAAAAATCCGAAAACCCTAGAAAATCGGATGAGAAATTTTGTCATCTGACGACAAAATCAATGTCA
>JAASFJ010001271.1:0-10492 GCA_023333755.1 Globisporangium uncinulatum
GCGCGAGTCGCGCACGAGCAGAGTTCATTTTGCTTGGAAAGAAACACGCGCGCTCGCGTTCTCGACACACAAGCCTCGGTGCTTTCAGACTCTTTGTTTGCGATCGAGTCGCTGGCGCTTCTTCGCCAAGTGCTGTGAAGCACCCCGCTTCACCTGGCACGAGCCATTTTGCATCGTGGCCACTTCAATGGCCACATTGAAGCAATGGCACAATTACGATGGGCACTGTTTAGAGGCTGTCGTTGTTTTGGCGGAGGTTGAAAACCTTTATTTTGACAGTTGGTATTCAACTGACAGTTCTAATCTCGAGGTTGAAGTTGATTGGTCGCCTCAGACTCTGAGGACGATTAGTCCTCAGTGCGTCAAACGACCCGATAGGAAGCAAATCGAAGCGGCTTCAAACTTCGTTCTTGGCTCGGCGACATTCAGCTGCACCACTACGTCTGTGGCTTGGCCATCGCTTCGATGGCCATTTCCCAATTGCCTCGACCACCGCCTCGCTACCTGCGCTCGGAGCGCCATGCTGCGCCACACAACCGCTCGCGCGCGCACTTTCGCTGCCGCGTCAACTCTTCGCCGCACCAGCTCATCGACGTCCCGCACAGCGGCACCGCTCGCCGCCAGAGTGTCCGCTGCTGCGACCGACTTCCGCAGTGCGACGACGACGACTTCTCCTGCGGCTGCGGTCGAGACAGCGCTCTCGTTTGAGCAAACCGAGCTGATCTTTAAGCAGAAGAGCACCATAGAGCTGCTGCGCGCGTACGCCGTGTTCCAAGCGTCACAGCTCCAGCCGCTTGTGAAGCACAGCGAGCAGCTCGTGAAGCTCGCGTACCAGTTTCCAGGCGCGACAATCACGAACAAACTCCTGCGCGCGAGTTTCTTTGGGCACTTTTGCGCCGGCGAAGACGCGAACGAGATCCGCCCAGTGCTCCACAAGCTCGCTGACGCGGGCATTGGCGGCATCCTCGACTACGCCGCTGAAGCTGACGTCGCCCAGCCGCGGGACTTGAACGGCGTGCCACAGACGCTCGTGTCCGCACGCACGTACGACTACGAAGACGAAGCGACGTGCGACGCGAACGCTGCGATTGCGCGGCAAGCGATCCTGGACGCAGGCGCGACCACAGCGGCTGCGGGCGAGCCAGCGTTTGTCGCGATCAAGTGCACTGCGCTCGGCAAGCCGGAGCTCTTGATGCGCATGTCGTCGATCATTGTCCAGGCCCAGCTGCTCTTCCACGCGCTCGACACGCCGAACCTGTCGCGCGCCAAGACGCAGTACCTCGCGAAGCTCGTCGACTACCCTACGCTCCGTGCTGGGCTCGCGAACGCAGGCGTCCAAATGGGCGACGCTGAGCTTACAGCGCTCTTTGCTGCGCTCGACCATCAGTCCCGTGACGGCGTCATTGACTTTGTCGACTGGGTCAGCTTCCTCGACCCGCTCGACCTCACCATGGGTCCGCTCACGCAGTTCATCCAGGCCGAGCCACTGACCGCCGGCGAGAAGACTCAGCTGCGCAACCTCATTGCCCGTCTCGAGTCGCTCGCGCACGAAGCGAGTGCACAGAACGTGAAGCTCATGGTCGACGCGGAGCAGACGTACATGCAGCCAGCGATCGACCACCTCGCACTCAACCTCCAGCGCCAGTACAACCGCGACGGCCACGACGTGATCTACAACACGTTCCAATGCTACCTCAAGATTGCGAGCGACCGGGTCGACATTGACTTGGAGCGCGCGCGGCGTGAGAACTTTCGCTTTGCGTGCAAGCTCGTGCGAGGCGCGTACATGGTCCAAGAACGGAAGCGCGCACGTGACTTGGGTTACGCGGACCCGATCCACGACTCGCTCGAGCACACGCACGCCAACTACGACGCGCAGGTCGCGAAGCTGCTCGCGCACAATGCGATCGCGAGTTTCATGGTCGCGTCCCACAACGAAGCGTCGGTGAAGAAGACCGTGGCGCTCATGGCAGCGCACGGCATTGACCGGACGCACGGCGGTGTCTTCTTTGGCCAGCTGCTTGGCATGTGCGACCACGTGTCGTACACGCTTGGCCACGCACGCTACCGTGTGTTCAAGTACGTGCCGTACGGGCCTGTGCACGAAGTGCTGCCGTACCTCATCCGTCGGGCCCAGGAGAACTCGGGGCTCTTGAGCGGTGCAACGAAGGAGATGGCGCTCCTGCGCAAGGAGCTGCGGCGCCGTCTCACGAGCTTTGCCATGTAACAACACACTACCCATACAACAAGAGAGACTGATCCATCCATCCATCTTGTTGCTTCCTCGAAGCAGTAAGCAGTCGCCCACGCACGCCCACACAGTACGCTTGCTTCTCTCTCGCTCACAGCAGCGCCATGGTGGGTTCTTCAATGGGCTCGTGGTGGTGGTGGTGGTGGTGGTGCTGGTGCTGATGATGCTCCGTCTTCTCGTCCGGGAGCAGCACAGCCTCCTTCCCGTCGTCCAGAGCGGCGCCACCGGCAGTCGACGCGCCACTGGCGCTGAGTCGGCGCCGCTTGGCCGGTGACGACGCACTGCCACCACCACCAGACGACGACGACCTGTCCAGCTCGTCGCCCGCATGCACGTGCTTCGTTGCGACTGCGTGGATCGCTGCAGCTGCGGCCTCTTCCATCGCGAGTTGGTGCTCAGACGAGTGGTGGAGCGCCGAGTGGTCGAACGGCAGGTCCTCTTCGTCTGCACAGTAGACACCGCAACAGGACCAACAACGTCCTCCAGTCAGTCGACAGACCACCAACGCCAGCCAACAACACACATATCGACTCAATGACGTACATGTCGAGTCCAGGAACGTCGGCTCGACGTCTTCTTCCCCCACCGAGCCGCTCGCGTGCAAGCTCGTCGCGAGCTCGTGGCTCGTAGCGCCAGCATTGCTGGCCCCGTCAGCGAGCGCGCGCTTGCACGTGCGCTTGTTGTGGCCCTTGACGCCGCAGACGCTGCACGCGAGCTTCTCTTGCTTCACGTCGCCAAACTGCTGGATCTGCTGCACTTTGCGCGGCCTCCCTCTCGACTTGGGCTGCGGGATCGGCGCCGTCACGCCGTCCGACTCGACTGTCTCGACGTCAATCGGCGTGATGCGGCCGCCGTACAGCGCCTTGAGCGACGACATGAGGTACATGGGCGGGATCACGTCCGTGCGCATCATGCCCGTGAACGCGATCGTGAGGAAGACGTGCAGGCACGGGAAGCGCGACACATCGTACTCGCCACACGTGCAGCTCTGCTTGCCAAAGTCGACAATGCGTTGACGGCCTGTCTGGTGGTCAATCACTTCGTACCCGTTCTCAGCGATGCGTAGGACTTCAAAGTGGCTCGCGTCCGCCTCGTACTGCATGAGGCGTGCGTGGAACTCCTCGGGGTACTCGGACTGGACTTGGCCGTACTTCTCGAAGCGCTGGAAGAGCGTACTCGCGACTTTCGAGACCCAGCCGACGAGGATCATGAGCGGCGTCTTGGCGCTCAGCGCTTCGAGCCACTGGAACGGGTGGTCCACACTCGCGGCGCCACTGCCGCTTGCACTCACAGTCGCAAACACTTCGACCGCGTCCGACTGGTGGCAGTCGGGGAAGAGCTCGTGCAGCGGCCGCTGGAGCTCCTCGCCGCGGCTGTGCACGAACGTGAGCAGCGGCCGACCAGCGTCCGGGACCGCTTTGCGCAAGTGCGTGAGGAAGAAGCGCCAGTTCTCGTCCGACTCGACTGGTGCGACGCCGACTGCGATCGGCACGTTCTCGCCCATCGCGTCTTGGGTCGTCGCGGTCATGAGCACGCCGCCAAACGCTGACGTGATGAGAAACACGCTCAAGAGCACGCTCGAGCGACAGTACCGGAGCGCGAGCTGCAGCGGCTTCGGACAGAGGAACGCACGCGCGAACGTCGTCGTCTCGGGCAGGCACTCGAACGCTGCTGCCGAGCCGGCGTTGCTCGTCACGAACGCGTCCAAGTAGCCCTTGATCTTCGTGTACGACGCGCTCTCTTCGCCTTTCTTCTGCTGCCGGAACGCGCTGAGCGCACGCCAGGCGGTCATGTACGACGTCGAGACGCCAAACTGGTCCTTCATGATGCTCGCCATGTCTTTTGGCCGCACGCTCTCGCCGGCCTGGGCCATGAACGGCTTCGCAGTCTCCATGAGCGCAGCGGCTGAGATGTAGCTGCCTGGGTTCGCGTGCGCGACTGCGCAGCCGGCCCCGTGCGCTACGACAGCGCGTGTCACAAACACGCGGCCGTTTGTGTGCCGGTTCGCAGACACGACAAACTCGCACGTCGTTGGCGCAGTCTTGCGGTGCTTCCACGTTGGACAGCGCGCTTCGAGGCGCTGGGGGCTACTGTGCTGCATGTAATATGGCAGCCCCATACGCACAGAGAGCACTTTGAGCTCACGCCGGAGCTCGCTCATGTCGCTGTAGCTCTCGCGAAACGGCGGACAGCGCGTCGGCAGCAGGTGCGCGACCGCCGAGAACGCCGCATTGGTGTTGTTGTCAGTGCTGGACGGTGGTGGTGTCGTTACCAAGGCAGGTGATGCTGCTGCTGCTGCTGGTGCGTCACCGGGTTCCGTGTGGTTAGCAGCCGGTGCGATGCTCATGTACGCGTGGACGAGCGCGTCGCTGTTGCTGGCCGCCACGAGTCCACGGTGGATGGTGTCGTGCGTGTTGGCGAGCACCGCCGCCGCTGTGGACGCAGCAGCGACCGAGCTTGAAGACGGATAGGAAGGCGACGCGACGAGCGCAGGCGCTGACGCCGACGCGGCCACGGACCCGTGATCGGCAGCAACGACAGCGGCCGAGACGTCGTCGTCAGAGCGCGCGCGAGCCATTGCGCTTTCGTAATTTCCCCCAACTGCTCGGGCCAGTCCCGTAATGGCGAAAGCAGAGCCGCCCAGAAATGCCCCCCTCGAGAAGACGAATTCGCGGCGTGTAGCCGAGCGAGAGCGCGTAATTACGGAAACCAGCAGCAGGATTGACGGAAAACGAGATAAAAACCCCACCACACCAAACATACACACAAAAAGACTCAATCGAGGATTCATTCCCCTCATCAAGCAGCAGCAGCGCAGCCGTGAACGACGCGCGTCACTTGCCTTCCAAGGCTCTCTCTCTCTCTCTCCTCCCCCTCCTCGCACTTTAGCACACCACGTGCAGTCATGAGCGCCTCTGCAAGTCTCGATGGTGGCGGGTCGCACCACAGTCGGAATAGCAGCGCAAGCAGCAACGGCGGCGCAGGCTTTGCGCCGTTGGCGCCACCACCGCCGCACGCAGGACTCGTGCCGCCCCTCGTCGTGCCGACGCCGCCAATGCCGTCAGTGCTGCTCGGTCACGCCGGTGCGTTTAACCTCCAACGTGTAGACACACCAGAGTGACGTGGCGATGCCGCTGTTGCTGACGCTGCTTGATAACGTGGCGTCTCCAGGTCGCTTCTCGCCGACTGACCACGTCTCGCCCGAGATCACGCACAGTCCGAACCTGCTGCGCCAGTTTCAGCAGCCAGGGCCACCGCCTCCGCCGCTTGCGCCTCCGTACTTTTCACCGCCGCCGCAACAGCAGCAGCAGCAGCAGCTCCAGCCGCACCAGCACCAGTTCTTGCAGCAGTTCATGTCGATAAACGGACACCAGCGAAGCGGGAACCCGCTGCCGTCTGCACCGCCAGCGTCAGCGTCGCTCTTTCAGTCATTCCCACCGCCACGGGCGAGCGGCAGCCAGAGCAGCAGCACGTTCCAGACCAGTACGCTCTCGTCCTCGTTCCCTGTCGTGCGTAGCGTCAGCTCGACGATCGACACGGGCCGTCGAACAAGCAACGGCAGTGGCGCAGGCTCGTCAACGAGCTCGCTGGGCGGCTCTCCACGCCGTGGGACGCGGCCAGGGACCCGCATTGCCGGCGAAGTGGTCGAGTACCGTCCGCTTAGCGACCAGCAGCAGCAGCAGAGCGAGAGCAGCCGGTCGCTCGAAGTCATGCCGATCACACTCTACAACTCGGAGCGCACGTCGCAGCTCGGGACGCTCATCTCGGTGAACGAGCACTTTATCTCGTACCCGATCCGGAACGGCCTCATCCGTGTGATCAGCCAGGGCTCGGTGGACCGCCTCTTGCTCCGCAAGCACGAGAACTACGCGGTGACCGAGCTCGCGTTCTTCAGCGCCAAGTCGGACTTGCTGCTCAGCGCAGGCACGGACAATGAGATTGCGGTCTGGCGCGTCGACACCGACCCGATGCACCGCGAGCTCCTAAAGCTCGTGCCGACGCCGGCGCAGCGAGTGAAGTGGCACCCGTTCGACACATCGAAGCTGGCGATCGTGAATGGCGGCACAGCGTTTGTCACGGACCTCTCGAGTGTGACAGCGACCGGTGACGGCGCTGAGAACCTGCACGCGATCAGCGTCGTGTGCAGCCAGTCGGCAGCGCAGCTGAACGACGTTGCGTTCTCGCCGAGCGGCGAAGCGCTGCTCACGGCCGGCGCTGACGGTCTCGTGCACGTGTACCGCATCAGCGAACGCCCGAACAACCACCGAGCGGAGTTTGTGCACCGGTTCGAGCCGTGTGACAGCCACGCGGTGAACAGTTTGCACTTTTACAACGGCAGCCTCGGGAACCAGTGGGGGCTGCTCATTGGCGGCGACAAGAACACGCGCATCTCGCTCTGGAACGCACCCGTGAGCGAGAACGTCCAGCCAGCGTGTTTCCAGACTGTGAAGCTGCTTGGTGCGTCCGACGACGACGTGACAACGTCCGACGTGATCCACGAGACAGTGTTCGATCCCACGACGCAGTTCCTGTTCGTGGCGGACCGCACGCGTCCGGTCATCTATGTCCTGCACCTGTCGCCGAGCGCGAACGCGCGCACACCGCGCCGTTTCGACAACATTACAGAGTTCACGCTCGCGTACCCAGTGCTGTCGATGGGCGTGCTGAACCGCGCCCAGCCGTCTTCGCAAGCTGCGCGTGGTGGCGACGGCAACGACGTTGAGGACGCGCTCCTCAACTTCTCGATGCAGCTCTACAGTCTCCAGACACAGGCGATCCAGCGGTACCACGTCGCTGCGACGAAGTGTTTCCTGCCGCTGAAGCCGTCTGCGCGCGGGTCACTCGAAGACGAGTTGCCGCTGAACGAGACGAGCGCGAGTTTTGGGCAGAGCGTCGGTGCGCTGACGACCGAAGGCGAGAACGTCGAAACGTCGCACCAGTCAGCGGCCGAGTCGCCACGTGCGACGACGACAGCGTCGCCAGAGACTGAAGTCGACGCTCAGGAGAACCGAGACGTTGACGACGACAACGACGACGACGATGATGATGATGATGGGGGTGGTGACGACGACGACGTGGACGAAGAGGAAAACGACGACGACAGCAGCAACGACCGAGACGACACTGTGCAGGAGGCGGCATTCCACAGTTCCGGTGTCGGCTCGATCGGTTCGCCAGCGCGCAGTGCGACTGGGAACGGTAGTAGCTTCCGTGCGCCACACGTGTCGTCGGCCAGCAACGACGACACTGCATCGTCTGTTGGAGGTGACGACGGCCCAGCGTTTAACCTGCGCTCGTACGCGCGCTCGTCGCCATCGTCGTCTGTGCGCGCGTTCCATGACGAGTCGTCGGTGCAGTACGAGCCGTCGATCGACGGCACGGCAAGTGAGTCGTCGCAGCAGACGCTGCTGTCGATGCTGCGTCGCATGGAAGCGAGCCAGATGCAGCGGGACGAGCAGCTTCGCGAGCAGATGCGCGCTATGATGGGGAACCTCGGCAGCCACTTGACTGCGCAGGTCGCAGTGCAGGTGGAGAAGTCGATCCAGAAACAACTGCAGACTGTGCTCGTGCCAGCGATGGGCCGCATTGTCTTGCACACGATGGAGAACAACTTTATGAAGCCAGTGCAGAACGGGTTCCAGCACGTGATCTCGGAGAAGCTGATCCCGCACATGGAGCGCAAGCTGAGCGAGTCGCTGAGTACTGCGCTGCCAGACCAGATGAGCAGTGGCGTCCAAGACATGGTCGAGCGTGTGGTTGAAGACGTGCGGCAGCCCGTGCGCGACTCGTTCCGCGAGTGCTTCCAGGACATTATCATCCCGTCGTTCCAAGCAGCGACACAGAAGATGTTTGAGCAGATCAACGACACGTTTGTCAAAGGCACGCGCTCGGCGTTCGAGAACAGCGGACAGAGCAACAGCAACGCACAGGTGACGCGCCAGCTCATGCAGCTGATCGAAGTCGTGGACGACCTGTCGCGGAAAGTGGACCGGCTCACGGCCAACGGTGGCAGCGGGAGTGTAGGTGGCGCAGAGGATGACGCGGCTGTCGCGTCGGAGGAAGAGCAGCAGCTCGAGGACCAGAAAAGCGCGATCACTGCGCTGCTCGCACACGAGGACTTTGAAGGCGCGTTCAAGCTCGCGCTCAGTGCGCAGAACGTGGACCTCGTGACGTTCTCGTGCCAGCAGTGTGACGTGCGTGCTGTGCTCAATAGCCGGCCGCTCAAGCTCTCGCAGCTCATCATCCTGTGCCTCGTCCAGCAGCTCGGCGCAGACTTGGCCGACGACCTGCAGACGAAACTCAGCTGGCTGCGTGAGTCGCTGCTTGTGATGGACGTGCGCGACGCGTCGATCGCAGGCTTTGTCTCGAGCGTGCTGCTGGAGCTCAAGACGGGGCTCAACAGCGTGCCAGCCGAGGCGCGGGACTCGCAGTTCACGCTCATCTACCACATCCTGAACTCGCTCTTGAGCTCCACGGCGTGAGAAACCGTGAGCGTCAGGAGGGCGTGACAGACAACCAGAGAGAGAGGAAGCGTGGCCAGAGAGAACGCGTTGGTTTTCAGGCAGGTAGGTAGGTTGGCGGTGATCAAGGAGGACGAACGCGCTTCAGTAGTTGTAGGTAGACTGTCGATCCGTCGGGACGTGTCCGTGTGGGACAAAGCCGACGAAGAACACAGAGTCAGTGGGATTCGACAACGTGATGGACCCAAGCAGCGACTGGAGGCACGTGGCTCGTGTCTGACTGCGTGCTGCACCGCTAGAGTGCGCTGTCTTGGAAGCGGAAGCCGTTCGTGATCGCAATGAGCTCGTCGGCCACCTTCTCGACCTCGTCCTTGTCGCGGCCCTCGACTGTGAGGCGCGAGTTGTACGACTCGTCCTTCACGCCCGTCTTCTCGAGCGTCAGGTTCACGTAGCTGCCGATCGCGACACC
Source organism: Globisporangium uncinulatum (assembly GCA_023333755.1). Lineage (NCBI taxonomy): Eukaryota > Oomycota > Peronosporomycetes > Pythiales > Pythiaceae > Globisporangium > Globisporangium uncinulatum. The sequence goes on from JAASFJ010001271.1 coordinate 9,182, forward strand.
CGGGTGCTTCTTCTGCACGGCTTTCATGTCTTTCGCAATGAGCGCTTCGTACCCGAGCGTGAGGACGATCACACGGTGGATTGGCACGCCGACAAAGTGGGTTTCGTTGAACGCGAGCATCTCGGTCACGATCGACGGGATGCCGGGGAGCACGTACACGTTGTGCACGACTGCGAGCGGCACCCAGCTGCCAGTCGAGAGCACTTGGCAGCCTGCAGGCAGCAGCGCCATGCGCAGTGCCTCGTCGTTGAGTTTATTGGCAAAGTTGTTCTTCTGGGCGTGCGCGAGCAGCGCGTCTGCGGTCGGCTGGTGCACCTCAAGGCCGAGGCCGAACGCGCGCCCAACGCCTTCGTACGTGAGGTCGTCGTGTGTCGGGCCAATACCGCCAGTCGTGAACACATACCCGGTCGGGCCGACAAGGTCCGACAGCTCCTTGACCGTCGACGCAATGATCTGCGCAGAAGAAGACACAAGCGCACTCAGCGATGCATCGCAAAGAGCGAGGCTCCTATGAGAGCACCCATCACCGCTTGAAACGCACATCTAGATCGTCCGGGATGACAATGATCCGCTTGACGTCCACACCGCGGCGGAACATGAGCTTCGCGATGAAGAACGAGTTCGTGTCGTGGGTCTGCCGTTGACACGTTTCCACGTCAGCGCATCTGAGATGCATAGCGAGCAGTGCAGAGTGTGCTGCGCACCTTTCCTGTGAGCACCTCGTTCGCGATCACGCAGATCGCGGCGCTCGGCGCAGCCGCAACCGGAGTCGAAGGTGTCGGAGGTGTCGCCATCCTTCTCAAAAGTGAGGTGGAAGAGGTGAATTGACAAGTGAAGTTCCAAAATTAGCTTAAAAAAAGTAAAATCGAAAGCATCAACATTTATCAAATTAAGGAGTTTGTTGATGACAACATGAAAGAACTTTACAATTTAAAATTCACAAATTTGATTTCAAGTAAATTCCAAATTCACCTCGGTGAATTGACAAGCAAAGTTCCAAAATTAGCTTGAATTTTTGTACATTACTTTCCTAGTACTTTTTAACACTGGTTCTCTGACTCAAGTACACCAAATTTGGTAGGTACCCCCTGAAACATGAAATCCGCTAGAGCGTTCTGGACCATACGAGTGACACCATTCGAAAGCCCTGTGTCTCGCGGATTTGGTGACACCGCGTTGACAGCAATTTGCCTCTTGTGGGCAAAGTTATGTTGGGTGACGTCGAGGCATCTCCCCATTTTTCGCCTCTCCAGGAGCTGAGATGACATGCCTCTGGCGATAAATTATTCGGTCTTGTGACCATAAATCAAA
>JAASFJ010001272.1:0-10490 GCA_023333755.1 Globisporangium uncinulatum
ATCGAAGTCAAGTCGACACCGGATGATTTCGGTGGAATCCGAGTACTCGGAGAGCTCAACTGCCGAGAGCGCCTCGATTGGCGTTTTAGGTCGGATCGGGTTCAATGACTCGGATACGCTTGGTGACGGAGACTCGTGCGCGTGTCGGCGACTTGGCCAGCGCTTGCATCTCCACTCCATGCGTCCAATTTCGCGGCTCTTTCGTCGCAGGCACTTGCACGCACCGATTCCCGAGGACAACGTGCTTACAGCGAAGCTTCTCAACGGGAGTCAGCAGCTTCTCCATCTGGAGCGTGGCCATGGAAGCAGTTTTGGCAGTACTGGCGGAATCGACAGGAGCGACATTGTCGAAGACACTTTTGAGGCGTTCGACGTGGTGGCGGACCACTAAGTGGAGTTGACTGTATAGTGAGTAGTGAACCGTGAGTAAATAACGATGCCGATCATCTTGGATGTCGTTCTTTTTCTTGTCCCTGCATTGATAGCCCGACCCGAGCCCACATCTTGGTGGTGGTTGAATGAGGAATGTTCTGCTATCACACCCCTCCAGCCTGCAGTATCGAGAGCTGCGTGACACCACGCTCTCTCAATGCCAGGTTCAAGTCTTGGTGCCTGGACCGGAAGCACTGCGTTTCGTACTCTATCAACTGTTCTCGTTCATACCGACTGCAGACATGAATCGCGCTAGCTGGCGTGCCTACAAAGCCGTCAGACCGTCGCGAGAGCTGCTCTCCTGCGCCTCGCTCACTAGCGCACGCACGACACGCGCAACTTCGTCTGGCTTTTCGTGCGGAATGTTGTGACCGGCGTCGCGCACCACGATGTGCGTGGTCGGGAGCGAGCTCACGCGCTCGACGAGCTTGCGCTGCGCCGCCTGCCACTTTAGCTCCAAGGCAGCGATCGTAGCCGCGTCGACGTTCGGGTTCGCCTTCATACCGTCAAACATGTCGGGGTTGCTGTGCGAGAGCACGGCGCACGGGACGGGCAAGCCACGGGCCGATGCTGGCGCATGACGGAAGCGCTCTTCGGTCAACGGAATCGCCGTGTTCTCCCACAGCGCACCCTGCCGGTGCGCTGGCGACGGCAGGAAGAACTCGACGAACGGCAGCGCAATCGGCGAGTAGCGCTCGATGAACTTCTGGCGCTGGATGTTGTTGATCATGCGGATGACGCCGAAGCGTGCGAGCGAGAGCACGCGCTCGCCGTTCGCGTCCATGGTCTCGAGCGACTCTTTCACCGCCGGCGACACGCTCTCGAGCTCGCTGCGCAGCTCTTCCTGCAGTGCGTCTACGAGCACGAGCCCCTCGCACGTGATGGTCGAGGCGCTCGATGTACTCTGAAGCTCTTCGGCGAGTTGCCTGCAATCAGAGCCACAGAGTTGTCAGCACAAGCGTCATCGCGGATACGTACGATAACCAGGTGAAGGAGCCGCTCGCGCCACGAACCGCATGTTGTAGCCGCCCGCTCCGTGCGCCACCAGCACGACGCGCTTCGGCACATTGAGTTGCTCTAGGACTTGGACGTACTCAGCTGCGATCTGTCGGTGTCATTCCATCGTCACGTGAGCAGGAGGCCAATCGGAGATCCACACTGTCACGGTCGCACCTGCATGGAGGTGCGAGGAAGCGGCCCTGGCGGCGAGAACCCCAGTCCTGGACGGTCAATGCTCACGACGTGCGCGAACTTGGACACCTGCCCAATCCGTTGCAATGAGACCGACGTCACGCTCTCTCGTACGGCTCCTACTAAGTCTCCGATTCGACAAGCGTACATACCTGGTCGGCGACTTTGTCCCAGTCGAACGAAGTCTCACCCACGCCACCGTCAAACACCACAGTGACCTCTCCGCTGCCCTTCGTCTGCACGTGCATGGACACGGGGCGGCCGTCGCTGTCCTCAACATTCACAAACACGCCCGGTGCTGGCATCGGGTTCCACTGCTTGGTGCTCTCGATCACGAAGCCGCTCGAGGCAATGAGTGCGACGACCATCACTGTCCCCTGTCGTTACAGAGATGCAAAGCATCAGCTCCGGCAAAATTCACCATGTCTCCTCTCCATCCGAGTACCAAGTTGTTGGTACTGACTGACGCACCCCAACCACAAACTTGAGGATCTCCTTGAGCTCACGTGCCACCGCCTCACGCGTCACGCGGCCGCCAGTACCCGAGGGAGAAGGCGAAGAGGACCAGCGAACACCCGCCGCCGTGAGCCTCAACGGCGCCTTGCGACCCGCGCCGCGCGCCAGAAGCAACCGTCTCGCTGCCAGCATCCCACTTCGCACACTTGGGAAATGAATGACCACAAGTGTTGATATGCGACACATAAACGGGAATGTTCGGGAGCAGCAAACGAGCCGCTTAAATGTAGCAGCAGCGAACACTCTCACTTGCATTTTGTATGACCTACAAACCTCAAGTCACTCGCAAGCTGCACCATCAGAAAGACACTCGGCATCAACGTCACACCTCTGTCGACGACTTCCGACACCAGCGCTTCGTTCACGCGCTGTCTATACCGTCTCCGATGCTGCGCCGTTGCCTCCTCCAGAGCGCCCGCGCCTCTGCGCGCTGGAGCTCGTCCACGCCCGTGCGGCCCACCGTACAAGTGCTGCACCACAACCCACCAGCGCAGCCGTACGCGCAGGTGGAACAGGACATTGCGGCCATGCAGCGCGAGATCCGCGACGCGTACAAGTGCGTACACCGAGTAATTAGGAGCAATGTGTGTGTGTGCGTCGATACAAAGACGAACTGAACCGGGTATGCGGCGACAGCGCGGGCAATTTCAACGACGCACTCGAAGTCGGGCTCTCGTGCCGCGACGTTGTGCGCGACCACTTTGGCGACAAACACCCTGTGTTCGCCAGCACGATCACGAACATTGCGCTCATGTACAAGAGCATGGGACAGACCGCAGAGGCGATCGAGTCGTACGAGTTTGCGCTGCAAGTATACAAAGAGAGCGTCGGCGAGCAGCACGCGTCGTTTGCCACGACGCTGCACAACCTCGGCTCGGTCTACCGCACGCTGTCGCTCTCGGCCAAGGGCATGGAGCGCGTGGATGCGCTCCACCGCGCGCTCGACTGCTTCGACGAGTCGCTCAAGATCCGGCGCGTGATCCTCGAGCCGGAGCACCCGGACATTGCGCTCAGCTTGTGCAACCTCGGCGTCATTCACTGGCACAACAAGCAGCCTGAGAAGGCTTTCGCGACGCTCGAAGAAGCGAAAGCCATGCTTGAGCGCAAGGTCGGGCCGAGCAGCGCACTCACAGCGCTCGCGATGAACAACCTCGCGTACGTGAGCAAAGAAGCGCGTCGGTACGATGACGCGATTGTGCTCTACGAGCAGGTCGTCGCGATCCGCGAACGCGTACTCGGTCCTGAGCACAACGAGACCATCATGGCGCGCCACAACCTCGCAGAAGCGTACCACGCGAGCGGTCAGGAGGACAAAGCGCTCGCGATTCAGCAGCAGATCGTTGATTTGTTTGACGCTGAAGGGATCGACGAAGCAGACGACAAGGCGACGGCGGAGGAGGAGAAGACGCGCCACTAAGCTCTCGCTCTAGTGATTGCTCATATGTGCTCTATCACTCGATCCGATCTCGTCTTTCCTCGTGAATTGTTGGGAAGGGGGGGGGTATGAATCCATCGTTCTTTCATTGCGGTGGTCTGCTGCTGGCAGCGATTCTGGTATGCTGAATGGAGGAACACGACCGCCAGTGCTCTCTCTTCGTGTGTGTGGAAATGGCGGGGTCGTACCGTCAAACCCTGACACGCTATCTACGGTGGGAGATGTTCAAACCACATATTCTGAATGCAGGCATACTTGGATTGATCGATCGCAAGCGCATGAAAGAGTGTCGCCTAGACATGGTAGTTGTCACTGAGGCTTGGACCAGATGCAGGGCGCGATTACAGTAATTCGAGCTCTTGATCTTGAACCTTTGACTCTTGTCAGCAGAATCGCACACCGCCGCGGCGAGCCCGGGGCCAACAGAAATGTTGACAAACATGCACAGGAGGGTGTTCTTCTTCCCGGTGACCCGGAACGTCAACGTCGCTTCGTCAAACGTGATCGTTTGCTTCGGGTTCTTGGGATCGCACTTCCTGAATTTGACCTCGATTCCTGGTGCGTCCATCTGCACGCACAGGTCGCGCTTGGATGCACTTGTAACCCCGGTGCAGTGACATCAGAAGGTAACGGCTCTCAGGATCAGGCGAGAGGCCGTGAGTCTGAGCGGGTGGGTACACCAGAGCTGTTGGCTGGTACAGCCGGTGGTACAGCGATCTTTGGTTGCGTCCGTTTTCTTTGGTAAAAGGACGCGAGCGGTTACTCGAGGGTGACGAGACGCGGCGACTGCTCGCATCATGCGTGGCACGGCAGCCGCACGAGCGAGCTCACCCTCGAACTCGCCGACAGGAGCACAAGTGCAGCAGCTGAGTGCGGGAACCAGCGTCGTGGTTCTGGGCGATGTTCGTGTGTGTACATTTGGCTGGCTATTTCTAGGAGTAAAGAAGTAGATTGTGATTGCATTCTGAGTGTGACGTGCTTCGAGTCTTGTCTAACTCGGGAGCTGTGTCTTGCCCCAAGACGCTTCCAGGTAACACACACTTGATCTGGGACGTCGCTGGTTCATACCTAAAGGCCTGGTTGTCGTTTCCTGAGTCACACTGTCCAAGGCGGAACGACGTCATACCAGCTAACAAGCCACCGTCGTCGACGCACATGGTAGTGGTCCACTCCGGCGTCAGCATGAACGTCTGCTTGGATACGAGCATCTCCGACATAGAGAGCGCTTGACTGGCGAGTTGCATCGTAGGGACCGCGATAGCCTCGCCATCGGTACCCATCGCTAACGTCGCCTCGACCGCGGCAGCGATACTGGCACCGCCTGCTGCAGCACGACACCCGACGACGCTCAGTGCGAGTCCGAGCGCCACGAAGCGGTTCTTGGTCGCGCCGTTGCGGCTGGACGAACTCGCCGACAGCGACACTTCCGATGCACCACCACGCATCAACGCTGTCTCGTCGGGCGTATTCTCGCTGCCGTACTCGAGCTCTCGCGTGAGTGCTGCCATCTTTCTTGTCTGTTGATCGAGAAGTTGGACACTGGCGGCTCCGTCCTGGTCAGCACCTGGAGCGAATGCGCAGCAATTCGAGAAGTCGTTGGACGGTGAGCGAGGAGTCTTGAGCGGGTGCTTGGTGTCGCGCGAACTGAGGTCCTGGGCTGAGCTTGGACTTGAACTGCTTGCTGGGCAGAGGACGCTGGATCGAAGAGATGGTTGGTGGGCCGCAAATTCGCGAGCGAGAAGATCGGAGGACGCAACAGTGGAGGTGGAAGCAGCGAGCGAGCCTCTTGGTCTGAAGGATCGTTTGTGGATAGCGAAGTCGGGCGCAATGTTCTACGCAAGGAGTCGCCATGTGGAGTCAAGTGGGCCGACGAGTCGCGACGGCGAGTGATGAAGATGGCGACGGATGGCTGTGTTCGTGAGCCGCACGCATACTCAATCGAAGCAACAGGCGACAGTGAGGTCGCTCTCCCTGAAGATCCTCCAACTGGAAACGACTTTGGAGCAATAGCAGATGCGGGTTTGTACGTAAGATTGTATGCCGATAGCCAACTCGAGTTCGAAGTGAGCCGTTGCAGTGATGACGAGTGCTGCTGTGACGGATTGCCGCGATTGTGAGCCGCACAAATCAAGGCAGGTTGACAGCATCAAACTCTTCTATTCCCTCACCAAGGTGACCACAACCTTGAAGACGCATCACACGACGGATATGCTCTGCCAACTTAATGAGAGATTGCTGACTTGTCCTCGATGCCGATCCGATCCACGGGATAGGCGACGAGGCGGGAGGAGAAGACGCGCGAGACGGGAATCCCGACTTTGAGTGAACGCTTCGACTGAACCAATCCACTTAGTCTTCTCTTGGTCTTTGTTCGTGGCGGTCGTGGTGAAGTGACACGCACGCTCTACGTTGTGCTGGCCGCGATCTGCTGGACTGAGTACTCGAATGCCAGCGTCACGGCCGTGTCGATCGCCATCAGTCCAAAGACGTGCTGTTGGATCTACGCGCGTACACAGCCAGAACAACAAGAGCCGACGTTAGTCGCTTGACCAACCACGAACACCAGTCAGGAGCCAGGACGCCGACAAGGAACCCAGGGGCCGCACCTCTGCGTTGGGAAACGGAACAAGCTCAAGCATTGTGTTGATCGTCGGAATGAGTTCTGCGACCGTGAGCGCGAGCAGCGCGTACGCCGCGAGCGCCGAGCGACTAAGTAGCTTGTTGTCCCAAAAGCTCTCCATGAACGGCTGGCCCTTGTAGTTCACGACAAAGGTCGTCACTTGCATGACTGCCGAGAGCAGAAACATGATGCTGTTGATCACGTTCGGCGTGAACGTCCCGTCCGGATGCATCGCTGGGTCCGCGCGGTTCACGAACGGCTCTGCGACACGCAACGCCGCTGCGAGCACTGCCAGATGAATCACAAACTGGCCGAGAATCGACGACATCACGGACCAACAGAAGACGCCGTGCGGCGGACGCTCGTGCGAGAGCATCTTCGCTGGCTTGGCGCGTGAGAGGAAGAGGAAGAACATCGCGATCCCGAGCTGTAATTAACAGAGCCACAATAGCCAGTCAAGAGCCACTCAACACCAGCCAACAACAAGCGACACCAGCAACGCATCCTCGTCAATGCGTACCCCCATGACCGTGAGTTGTTGATCGCCGTTCTTCACGCCGCTAATGTAAAGCGTGCTGAGGTAGTACGCCGTGACAAGGCAGTTCACACCCAGGATCTTGTACATCTGGATCGTCGTCACGAGCGTGCACCGTCCTTGGCGAATGAGCTGCTTCACGACGCGGATACTCGAGCTCTTGGACGTGAACGGCGACGCAATAGACGCGTCGCCCAAGCGGACAAGCGACGCATTCGCGTCGTCCTCGTCTTGCATCGCTTGCAGCCGCTCGTGGAACGACTGCTGGCGCTTGCCGCCTCGGCTGACAGCACGGTCCCGACGCACACGTTCCTCGGCTGGAGCGTTCACGATTGAGACGCCAATGTGCGCCTGCTTGAGCGCGCCGACGTCGTTCGTGCCGTCGCCGCACATGGCAGTGGTTCGACCACTGCGGTTCATTGCGAGGACAATCAGCTCTTTCTGCTGCGGCGACGCGCGAGCAAACACAGTCACGTGCATGCAGATCGCTGCGAGTGTGCGCAGGAAGACCTCAAGTGCCGCGTTCTCGTCGCCCTTGTTTCCGTGTTCGTACAGCGCTGTCAGCGCTTCCCCTGTGACGCACAAGTCGTACTGCGAGCTCATGTCGCGCACGCACGTCACGTCGAACGGGACCGTCTCGGCTTCCGCGTCCGGTGCGCCGTTGTCAATAGCCACCCATTCGACACCTTTGCGTGTCGCTATCGCACTCAGGACGAGCGGTTGCTTCGCGTTCCCAGCGTTGATGCCCACCTGACGCGCGACGTCGCACGCTGTGAGTGCGTTGTCGCCAGTGACGATCACGACCTTGTGCTTCGCGAGCATGAGGTCGCGCACCGTGCGCTTCGTGTCGTCTTTCAAAGGCGAGTCGAGCACGAGGAAGCCCGCAAAGACCAAGTCGCACTCCACCTCTCGGCGAGGCTTCTGACGCACGTCTGCGAGCGACCAGTCCGCTGGCACCGGCCGGTATCCGAGCACGAGCACGCGGTGGCCGCGCGCAGCAAAGTGGCGGTACACGCGTCGATAGTATGCGGGTGCGGCCACGAAGAGCGGCTCGAGGACCTCTGGCGCTCCTTTCGTCAAGATGCGGTACTCGTCGCAAGCATCGTTGTCGCCCTGGACGACTCGCACGATGGTGCTCATGCACTTATGCTCGGACGAGAACGAGAAGCGGTGGAGGATATCGACCGACTGGATCTCACCGCGGCGACTCGAGGAGAACGACGGCTGTACGCTGGTTCCGCCCAGTGTGGAGCTGGCACTGAAGACGACGTTCCACTGGATGCTCTGCACTGCAGTCAGCTCGAGCGGATCCCCGACGACGTGGCCGTTCAACAGCACGAGCGACTGGCACCCCGCTAGGACGAGTTCCGAGTCGAGCGGGAGGTGCTCTGGTGCGACAATGTCGAGCTCGCCGGTGCTCCTGACGCGCATGTCGCTGCCCACACGGGTGTCGAGACCGACAACACCAAGAAGCTTGAGCTCGTCGCTCGTCAGCGTCCCAGTCTTGTCAAAGCAGCACACGTCGATGCGGCCAGCGAACGGGATCCGAAACGGCTCAGTGCAGAAGATGCTGACCTTGGAGAGCGCGATGAGCGAGTTCGTGACTGCGAGCGAGAGCTCCATCGGCAGCTCCGGCGGCACGACCGACGTGACAATCATGACACAGTGCAGCAGGAGTTTGAAGCGGTTCCGCGACGCGTCCTGGAGCCCGTGGTGCAGCACAAAGCCCGCTGCAATTAGTGCAAAGCACAGCAGGAACGCGATGAACCACATTGCTTCTGCGTTGTGCGCAGTCACGCGCTGTGACGAGTAGATGATCGTGCGCACGAGGCTGCCTTGCGTCGTCCCAAAGCCCGTACGGAGAACGAACGCGACGCAGCCCTGGTCTGGAGGTAGCGGCACGCGCTTGGCCGACACCGACACGCTGGCGTCAGCTGCCACGTGCTGTAGAACCTTAGTACCGCCGTAGAGTACGTGGGCCTTGTGCCGCATGCTGCTGCCGTCGTCTACCTGCAATGGATCAAGCAGTTCTGTCGCGTCCAGGCCGATGTCGACAGCTTCTTTGCGGAGTGGTACGGACTCGCCTGAGAGCATCGACTCGTTCACAATGCAACTCCCGCGTAGCAGCAAAAGATCGCACGGGACGCTCGTCTCGCCAGCACCACTGCTGGATCCAGACTGCAGTGTGACACCAATTGAGCAAATGTCGCCAGGCACGAGCTGGTCGCTCCAGATCTGGACCCATCGCTTCTGTTGGGATAAACGGAAATTCAGATCAGATCAGATCAGACTCAGAGCGTAAGGATCTCTTCTACAGCCTCATAAATCCAGCCGACGGACGCACCGAGCGGTAGACTAAGCAGCGCTCTGGCGTCCGGCGCATATGGTGGAGCATCGCCATGTTGTGCTGGCGCTGCTTCACGACCGTGCACTCAAAGACGACGAGCATGACGAGCGTGAGGAGCGCGTAGTAGATGTACTCGTCGAGGCACCAGAGAAGCATGCAGAAGAACTGGAAGACAAAGAACGGCGCGACGAGCTGCTCTTTCAGCAGCACGCTGAAGGGCGGGACGGAAATTTCAAAGTCGTTCTGGCCATACTTGAGGCCCGCGAGCGCGACCTCCGTCTCGAACGCGTACCCAGACGCCTCCACGTAGGTTCCGAGTGGGGACTGTGTCGGGTAGTCCAAGCGGCGGAAGCACGGCGGAGTCGCACGCGTCGAAGCCGCGTTGCGGTTGATCGTGTCGAGCCCGTCGTAGATGCAGAAGTGGAGCTTCTGGTACGCGAACCACACGACCGGGATCCGTTCGCCAGTGCGGAGCGTCTCGCCCTGTAGTGACCCACATATCCACACCTCATGATGCAAGTCAGTCGCGTTGTTCTCACACACAAGACAGCAACATCAGCAGGAGGAACAGCAGCAGCAGTGACACGCACACCAGCTTGGAGCGGCTGCTTAGCCACGTGGACGCGGCACAAGAGCTTCGGGAGTGTCGGACGCGCCGGCGCAACCTTTGCGAGCACGTGCGCAGAGCCGTCACTGGGCAGTGCACGTGCGCGTGTACATGAGAGCCAGGCGCGCGCGTCGACGCTCCACTCGCCAGCGAGGAATGCGAGTGCGTGAACAGCCACTGACAGCGCCAGGAAGAGTGGTGCCACAGCGTCGTTGGATGCGCGCGTGAGCAGCAGGAAAGCGGCGGTTGCATACAGCAGCACGAACGGCAGCACGTCCAATCGCAGCGGCACTGGTAGCGGTGCGTGGAGTGTCACGGCGGCGAGCGCTGAGTCCTCGACTCGCACAGCGAGCGTCATGAATTATCGATTCACGCAATGCGAGCCAAAATCGAGCCAAAGTGATTGTGACAATTGAAGCTTTGAAGAATTCGACTAAGTACGATCGCAAATGACATCCTGCTACGAGTTGGGGAACATGGAGTGAATGGAACGTGTGTGATGTGTGTGGTACCTTGGTACATTAGGACGTATGTGTATGCATGTACGCCATGAAGACAGCGGGGGCGGTTGTGCGAATCGTCAGATCATCGTAGTCTTATTTCTTTGGTATCTTCAGCGCACATAACAATGTGCAGTCGAGAAAACCAAGATGGTCTCTTCATCCGATCGCAGTGGTGGAGTGACAGTTGATACAAACGCGGTGGCCATGGCAGGTGGAACACACGTCACTACATTGGGAGCAGACCGTGTCCTCAAGCCTCGCTCGATCTACACATACAACGCAAAGCATTCGCACACACGACGTC
>JAASFJ010001273.1:0-10481 GCA_023333755.1 Globisporangium uncinulatum
ACTGATACGCTCAATGCACACACTGACGTACCGTACAGGCTTGGACTCTCCTCTCCCTTGCTGTAGAGGGAGTCGGAGTGGCTTGTGGGGTTGAGGGGATATTCGCTTCTGTTTACCGGGGAGGCCGGACTTCTTTTGGGGAGTACCGTGCCTACCCGATTAAACGCGACCATGAGCTCTCTCACAGTCCGGCCCTTCGAAGAGGCTGCCGTAACTACACTCCTAAATATGCATATCCTCTTAATCCCGGCTGCATAGTACTGTAACTCTTCAGCTAAACCCAACCCGGTCGATGGGCCAGCTCCGAGATGGGACGACAACTGGATTCTTCTGGCTTCGGCGGGCTTCTCGGGGGGAAGCTCTTGGACGATTCGACACTCGAACCCGGGTGGAGGCGATCATGTCCAACGGCTCGAGGCTCCAGTCACTCTCCGGCCGAGATCTTCTGGTTCCGGCTGGTTGACTCCCCGGTGCTCCTTGGTGCTTCCAGGTAGTCGCCAGGTCACGGGTCTTCCGGTTGCCGCTCGCCTCAGTCGAGCCTCACATCAACGCGCGGCCGTCGCATGGGACTTGACTCGAGTCGTCCGCAACCGTCGGACCCGGCTCATGACGCGCTTTCCCAGGTACGCGCGTCCGTCGGTCTGGGACGCTATATCACATACCCGCCAGACATGTTGTACCTCTTCGTGTGCAGCTACCGCCGCCACTGCTAGTCTTCTGCGGCTGGCAGCATCCGCACTCTCGCCCCAGTAGACTACAGCCCAGAAACATGGTGCAAGCCCCGGCAGTTCTAGTCCAACGATCGCCTGGGTGACTGTGTCGCGCGTCGCGGTCTCGCTTCCAAGACCAGCGAGCAGTGCGACTGTGCCCCATCGATCAATGAGGATGTCCCACCCAGCGACAGCGACCGAGCAGTCCCAATACGTATGACAGGCTGAGTTCACCGTGATGGCCTCCAAACTCTCGACTGGACAGCCCGTGCGTCCACGGGAGGCGGCCCACACAGAGAAACGTTCTCCTTTAGACGGTGGAACGTGCGCAAAGCCCGCTTGTCGCTCCGCGAATGTGGAGTACGTCCTTTCACCGGATAGAATCGAGTGCTACAGCGATGCCCGGATGTACCAGTCGCCAGTGCGCCTCTCGACGGTGAACAGTCTGCAATGCCGCCGGTACAACCGCTGTCCGCGCACCGCCAAGCGTGAGTCTCGCACCTGCACTTGGCTTGCCTACCCGTATCCACGTGGAAACCGCGCGGGAGAGTCGTGGGTCCGGATTACTAGCGAGCTGAGAGCCTCTTGGCCCTGCTCGGCGCAGAAGTCCATCGACCTCCGACTGTGAGGTCACCGATCCCACTCTGAGCGGCGGCCCCGGAAAGATCTCCCTCCATACCGTCCACGCCGTCCCCTCCTGGTGCAGAGTCCACAGATCCTCCGTCGCCCCTCTCACTCTGAGCGAAGCCGGTCCCAGTGGCTTCCGCAAGACATCTGGGAATTTCGCCACCAACGCATCACAAAGACGCAGGAATTGGTCTGTGGCCCGGGGAAGCAGCGTGAAGGGCATCGCAGTGCATCTGAACGACAGCACCATCGCGCTGGGCCACCGCCATTCCACGACATCCCGAACCTGACTGGCCGACCGGAACTGGCTAAGGTCGGATCGCCGAACCGTCGCTCCCGTCGACCAAACAATGTTCTCGGCGCCGAACAGACAGAAGTGTGGGATCCATTTCGTCAGGCAGAGCTTGTTCCCCCTGCTCATGGAGAGAACGCAACACCGTGAGCTCCGGTCTCCACATCGAGTGGTCGCGTGTCCACCACCCGTTGGTCCACGTCCCCCGCCTCGCACTGGCATGTGCCATGGTGATCACCGTCGCGATCCCTTCTCTCTCAGTCGCTTGTCGCTTCACGAGGCACTGTCGTTGCAGCTCAGCAACACCTCTTGCCCAGTCCGTGGCTCGCCGCTTCACGTTGTCCAGACGGGTGTCCGGACCCGGCGCGACGAACCACATCTCGGCCGTGTGTGCGGGAGTGGCCGAGTTGGCCAGGATCTGACCCACAGCCATGTGAAGAGTAGACCTGCCACCAGCCCAGCGACGCACTGTCCGCAACGCGCCCTTGACGAGTGAGCTCCTCAAAGTGGGCTCCCCAATGCCACCATCTCGGCTGTCCAGCTGGCTTTCCCCTTCCCCGATTTGCGCGCGTCGTCCACGACGACGTGTGGAGTCAAACCATCCCTTCCAGATGAACATGTGAACGCACCACTGTAGCGCCGCTACTGTCGCAACAGCGAGTCGCACGTGGCATACCACGAAGGCAAGCTTGGGTAGAACAATTGCCCTCGTGAGCGCCGTTTGCTGGTGCTCATCAGCGGTCTTTGCTGTACCCAGCAGCAGGCAGACCTGCACAGCGTGGATAACATCCATCCGTGCCAGCATTGGTCGCAATCAGCTGGCTATCGGGATACCCAGGTACCTCACAGACTGTGTAACTGGTACTGGAGCGATCTCCATCCGTTCATGAGCTACCGTCCGACCCTCACGGTGCGGCGCGATCGCTACGCACTAGGTTGTGTTGAGCCGTAGGCCTGACGCCATCCCGAAGTCGCGTACCAGCTTGAGCTCAATTGCCTCATCCTCTGCCGAGCTCACGTACAAGGCAACATCGTCTGCGTAGTCTGCGACCGGCACTCACAGCGGCCTGGCACAGACGGGATCACCACTCCGAGGCGTGACGGATGGTCCTGCACACGCCGGAACAAAGCGTCAAGAGCGAGTACACCGAGCAGGGGTGCCAACGGGCATCCCTGCCTGATGCCATTTGCCATTGGTACGTCCAGGGAGGTGCACCCGTTCGCGAGGAATGCGGCTGTCGTCCCATCATGAAGCGCAAGGATGACGTCGACGAACCGCCCAGGCAGGCGCTGGTGAAGCAGGGCAGCCCGCAGGGACTGTCGATTGAGCGACTCGTAAGCCTTGCTGAAGTCCAGCATCACCATCGCCAATGCGCGTGGCGACTGCACTGTCTCGACCTGCGCGCGTGCCGCCATGAGGATGTCGATCGTGTCGTGGATATCCCGACCTGGGACAAAACCATTCTGAGTTTCGTGCACTAGCCCCTCAAGGTGTTGCCCGAGCCTGGTTGCCAGGATTCACGTCAGGAGCTTGTAGTCCCCATTGAGCAGCGCGATCGGGCGACATATGAGTCCGAACTCGGGGCGGGATTCTTTTGGTATGCAGGGGCCCCGTGCGAGCGCGCGAGTCCATCCGCCCCGACTGTGTGCCTGCTGGAAGCGCTGGTCCACGTCCGTGCGTACCATTAGCACCGCACTCCACTCCGTCAGCCACTTGGCGATTGACACGGTCCTGACAGTGCCGAGGTGGTCCTGAATCATGTGTACCCGTGCCTCGAGTAGCAGCTCCTTTTCGACGCGCACGGCATCGTCACGACCAACAGAAGCAAGCACCAGTTCCGGGTAGGGTAGCTGTGTGAGCAGCGAAGCCCAACCGGCAACATTGTCACAAAAGGTGTGCAATACCTGCTCAGCCGACTTGGGGAGGCGCTTTCCTGTGTCAGACGTCACCCACGAGCGGCGGCTGCACCACTGAGCAGCAGCAGACTTGATCGCTCCTGCTGCTTTGTCGCGTGCTGCCCTCTCCACACCTCTGAACTCGTCTCTCGCCACCAAGTGCTCCATTAGTGCCGATCGAGCAAAACTGGTGAGGAGAGCGCCAGGTTGAGCGTTAGGCTCGCCTCTGATAGCCAACTTAGATCCGGAAGAGCGTCTGTGCGATGCCCGTGTAGTTTCAAGATCGAAGTCGAAATCCTGTGAAAAGCCCAGCGTGATGCGAACGTCTTCAGCAGTCGTGAGAGCAACGGCAGCGTCCAACTCTCCCACCGAGTCAGCGGAGAGAGAGAGGTCCGGTGGCGATGCTTCTGTAGCCTGTGAGCTGTCGTGCTCACTGGCCCTGGGGACATAATCGGGATCCGCAATCTCCGCGTCCGAGATTACCTGAGCGTGCTTGGCGCTGTATGGCAGGAAGATCGGGATGTACAACAGGCTGTGGGCCCACCGGAGCCGATCCTCCATTGTCTCGTCCTTGACATCTGGCACCGTCCACTCTGCGTAGCAAAGATCTGAGCACCGGACAGCTGAGAAGTGCCCACTCCTTCCCCATGATAGAGAGCAAAGATGAGCGACACCGCTCGGCAGTTGAGGTGCGTGTCCAGGATGTGGTGAGCATCCTCATTGTCCAGTTGCCGGATGCGAACACACTCGCCAGACTCCTCCGACACGTGATCCACGAGGTGGGCGATCCGTGACACAACGGCCAGCAAAAGGCGACTCATACACAACGGAGGAGAAGCTCATGAGCTCCCAGATCCCAACCCTCAGGAGGAGGAGCCTGGAGCTTCGAGCGGTAAGCATGCGACTCGCTGCCCATTTGTTTCTGGTCTCCTCGTATTGCTGTCCCTTCCTCTCCCACACATTTACTTCACTTCAGCGTGGCGATGTCCTTGTGGCTGTGTGAGGCTGCGGCGTGAAGTGGCGACCAAAGCTCGTGATCTGTCTTGTTACTTGCGCGCAGCGTCGTCTGGCGACTGGACACCTCATGGTGTTGCCACCAGCATGGGACACACAACAGTACTTGGTGGAAGGAAATCTATTCCTCTTTCCAGGTATGCGATGTTCCTACTGAAATGCATGAAACAGGTTGCTGGCGCTTTTCCCCGCTCCCTCGTCTTTGTTGTCGTTGCTCAGTAGGGTAAGGACTCGTGTCCATGTTGTCGCGTGTGAAACACAACAGTACTCGCGCCTTCTGCACTTCGATTGTGGCTTGAAGTGACTGAAATTGTAAAATGGCATACACATGTCATAAGCTGTTTCATAGTTCGTGGAATGTGTCGCTTCACAGCACTCGACGACCTCATCGCAGCTACTATACGATGCTCGCTGGTCGCCGCTTCAGTGGACATGCGGACGCGGAAGCGAGTGATTGTGATGGCATCGAGTCCATGCCGAACAGCAGCACTGGTTGCTCATTCGCCGATGAACTCCATGCGGAAGACAACGCGGCTTCGAATGGCCGCCTCACCGTCGCTCAACTGCCTGCACTCGTCCGCGAAGGTTTGTTGTGACCATGTCCTGACTTTGTCCGTGTAGCCCTCTATCGCGTCCATGTATCGTCTGAGACTCAAGTACCCGCTCGCTTGCTGCAGTGGACGTCGTAGTGCAAACGCTGGTGGCGTCACCTCCTGTGCCCGGCTCGCATGATGTCCGTACCCTTCGTCGCATTTGTGATGACTGTCAGCTAGAAATGTATGTGTCTCAAGCGTTCATCACTCAGACGCAGTGTGGACGCAGGCGCTGGAGCTGTGCGCCAGCCTCGTGACGCGCATCGACGACGCAGAGGCGTTCTGCGCCTCGCTCCGTCCAGGGCCGCTCAAAGCCATTGTCTGCAAGCAAGTGCGGCGCCTTGAAGCCGCAGTGCAGCTACTGCACGCACCAGCGACTGCTGCACGTCGGAACAGCTTCCTCGGCTTACAAGCAATGTGCGTATGTATGGCTCTGGGATTGGAGTAGTGCTGTGGTTATCAGCACCGTCGACTGAGTCTGCTGTTGCTCTCGGCGCCACCCACGCGTTGCCTCGGATAAGGCCGCCGCGTGTTGTCCCCGTAAGGACCGCCCACAGACCGCAGTTCGCTGCGAGGAGACACAAGAATGAAGTCCGCATCCTCACCCACGCGCCCAAGCCGATCTACAAGTGGGAGCGACGCCGTGGAGCCCCACAGCGCGGCCTCGGGTCGCTCTCGTCCCACATCGCTGGTCACCAGCTCAGTTCCTCTTCGTCAGCGGAGCAAGAGATGCAGACGGAGTTGCGTCCGTGCACGTGTACGTGGCGTTGGGACCTGCTGGCTGGTGAACGCTCGGGTGGAGCGTACCGGCGGTGTCTCTGAACTCAACTTGCTTCTTGGTTGATTCGTGTGCGCAGTCATTGACCAGGACGCACTCGAGGCGTCCATGGCGTTGCGTGGAACCACAGAGCCGGGACACTACCTCCGCGGCCCGAGCGTGCTCTCGAGCGCGAGTGCTCCAGGCACATGGACGCTCGAGTTCCAGGTGGTTCTGACTGAGGACGAGTTCAAGTCGCTCAAGGTGCGTAATCCACTTGGGTCCAATCGAGATGAGATCTCTCAGTGGATGCTTGGGTGTGGGTTTGTTTGGACGGTAGTTCCAGCGGCGCCGATTGGAAGCTGAGCAGCGCCATCTCCAGCGGCAGCAGCATTGAGCATTGAACTGAAGTTCTACCTACTGTAGTATCCAGGAGGGCTCCGGATGGGTGCTTACCAGTCAACCGAGTTACTGTATGTTTGACAACGCTTCAGTATCTCAAGTCACGTGTATCAGTCCACCCGAACCCAGCTCAATCATTCGGTTTGCTGGATCCATGATTTTCTCCCATACAAACAAAACATGTGCGCGCGTCGCAGCTTTTGTTTCGCAACTCCAAACCCACCTCCGCCTTTCTTGTGGGATCCGCCTCATTCGCGATCTCGCACCGGACGCACGCAGGCAGCACAAGCCAACGCGACTGCGTGTGTGTGTGTGCAGCCTCTGCACTGCTCGCACACATGGAGCGCCCTCGCGCCGCTACGCGCGCGGCCGCAGAGCTCGACCAGTACACAAAGCCGAGTGTGGCCGTGGCGAAGCAGTGGCTAGAGCGCATCATCCTCCCCCGGCGCGTGTACGACGAGAAGCGGCGCGCGTTCCGACTCGTCGAGATGGGAGAGGACGTCGCAGGGAGCGAGCTCTTCCCGGTCTGGGGCACGTCCGTGCGCGACCTCTACGTCTTTGGCATGGGCATTGGGCTCTACTTCCGCATGCTCCTCCAGCTCGGCGCGCTCACTTTCGTGCTCGCAGCGGTCTCAGTGCCAACAATCGTCTACTTTGCGAGTGACGACTTTGCGGGGCCGTTATTAGACCGTAAAGTCGACAATGACACGAAACTCGACATGCGCGTCTGGGGCTCGGCCGTGTGCACGCGCCACCACACGGTCGACGTGGGCGAGCGCGCCGTCGTGACGAACGACTGCCCGCTCGTCGTCGGCCAGTTCCACATTGACCTCATCGCGCTCGGCATCCTGAGCCTGTACACGCTCGTCGTGGGCCTCGTCCAGGAGCGGACCAAGTCGTATATCGACGCCCAGGAGCAGACCGCGGCGGACTACGCTGTCGTTGTGAAGGACCCGAACCGCGACGCGTGGTCGCCAGACGAGTGGGAAGCGTTCTTCCGCCAGTTTGGGCCCGTCAAGTTCGTCACGGTCGCCGTGAACAACCACCCGCTCCTCTCGGCCCTCACGCACAAGCGGTACATGGAGGAGATGCTGCGCATGGAGTCGCCGGACCGCGCAGTCACGGACGCTGCACTCGTGACTGCGGTCGACGGTCCACTGCCGCGGACGACGTTTGTGGGCTGCGGGAAGCGGCTCTTGCAGCAGTTCACGCTCTTCCGAGACGTTGATTACTGGACCCGCGAGCTGTACTACAAGCGCAAGCGGATTGAAGCGCTCTTGCGGCAAGAGAGCTACCCGGTCTGGTCAGTCTTTGTCATGTTTGAGACCGAAGCAGCGCACCGACAGTGCCTTGAAAGCATGCAAGTCGGGGTGCTCGCGACTGTCACGGACGCTGCGAACGCGTCCGTGCCCCGCTCGCTCCGCTTTCGTGGCTCGAACGTGCTCCAGATGGAGCAAGCGAGCGAGCCGTCGTCAGTGCAATGGAAGAACGTGGGCGTGCGGTGGCCCACGCGGTTCCGGCAACAGGTCACGAGCGTCGCAGTCGTCGTCGCCCTCATGGTCGGCGTCTACTTCCTCACGATGATGCTGAAGCAGCGGTACGTCGACGTCGCCCACGGCTCGGATGTGCAACGGCGGAGCAACCTCTATATCCTCGCGTACGCGCTCGCCGTGACCGACCTCCTCGGCTGCCAAGTGCTGTACTACGTCGACTTGCTCGAACAGCACCAGACAAAGGAGCGCGAGCAAGTGTCGATGCTCAACAAACTTGTGCTCTTCCGCGCCTTCAACGGCGCCGTCGTGATCTACTTGCTCACGGACTTCACCGACATGCTCTCGGAGCAGAACCTGCTCCAGATCCAAGCGATCTTGATCGCGAACCTCGTGACCGCGCCGCTCTTGCAGCTCCTCGGCCTCTACGCACGCGTCGTGCGCTGGCTCGTCGCGCCGCACGCCAAGACCCAAAAGAAGCTGAACCAGTACTACTCGGGCGCGTACTGGAGCCTCGCCGAGCGGTACACGCAGATTTCCAAGACCGTCGGCACAGCGCTCTTCTTCAAGTCGCTGCTACCAACCGGCCTCGTGATCACGTCGCTCAGCCTCTTTCTCAACTACTGGATCGACAAGTACTGTCTGCTGCGCAAGTGGAAGGTGCCTCCCAAGTTTGACGGTCTCTTGGCGCGGTCGTCGCGGTACCATCTGCTCTTTATGGCGCTCACGTCGCTCGTGATGATGGGCCACTGGTACGACGGCTGGCCGTTCGACGCGCCCACGAAGCAAGCGGTTGAAGACCAGTGGGCCGGCCACGCGACGCGCGACTACGTGCTCTACACGCTCGCGCTCGTGTTCCCGCTCCAGCGCACGTACAGCTCCGAGGAGCAGACGGAGCTCATGCGCGCGCTCGTGGTCTCGATCTTCACCGTCACGGCGCTCGCCCTCGTCTTCCTCACGGCCAAGACGATCTACCGCGCGTGGCACAAGTACGTGGTCGGGAACCGCCGTGGGCGCTCGGCCCGCACTGAGCTGAGCGACATCCCCGCGTCGGCCGTTGACCTCGACGCGTACGTGCCGAGTTACGAGTCGTGGTACTCGGACTTTCCGTACCTGTGCGTGCCATTGCAGCACTTTGAGCACCAGTTCATTGGCTGGTCGGGTGACCACTCGGCCTACTGCCTCGTGAACGATGTGACGGACGACCCGGCGCTCGCTGAGCACGTGCGTGGGCGGCCGCTCGAGCAGCTCTTTGGAATCTGCAAGCAGTACGACGTGGCCGAGACCGCCGACGTGCAGTCGGAGAGGAAGGAGAAGGAAGAGGAGAGCGACTCGTCTGGCCGACTGCCGGCGCTGCGTGTGGCTGCACTGCGTGTGGACGTGGCGTAGTCTTTCGTACGTCGCGGCTCTTGGGCTGTGCGATGCGAGGAAAGATGTGAAGTGAGTTGTGTTTGAGCGCGAATGGCATCGAGTGCGGAATTCGCGCTCTCGTTGGCCTTGCGGAGTGATGGTTCTTCAACTTGTGGAAGGGGGAGCTTGAGGGCCGGGCATGTGGGTACTTGTGGGGTGTTGGGTGCTTGTGGGGAACTTGTGGGCGCATTGAGGACAAAGAGTGACAGTGGTACTTTATTAACCTAAACACTGCGAGATGACAACATCTTACGGCGAAGAAACCACGATGGAGGTGACACCTGAAAGCATACCCCAACATACACCTGGCCTCGGCGCTCGATGAGCCGAGCAGAGCGAGGATCAGCGTCCTGGGCAGGCGAGTAAGCTGTAGGCGCAGCGCTGCAACGCGTTAGTTTTTCCTTCCCGCCCAAAGGGCTGTAACCCTTCCCTCCGACAAAATGTCGAATATGTCTCTTTTATACTCAAATATCATGAAACATTCACTCTGACAGTCACATAAACCGTGAAGAGTACTACTCTTTGTCACTGCCACAAGCCCCTTTCTGTTAGTGTGTGTGTTAAGATAGGTGGCAAAGTTTGGTAGTGATTGGCGCAGTGGTGGCGCAACAGCGATGCATGTACTCGTAGAGCCTTTGACTGTGTCAATATTTGGTCTGGGTGGCCGCAAAGGTCGAAAACAAGATTTAACCATCACTCTCAAAGCAACGTGAATTTTAGGTTAGCTGGTCAGTGAATGTGACTTTTAGCAAAAAACATCACATTCAATGTAACGTAAACCATCAATTGATGACCCAAAAACGAGGCCTTGAGCAAAAATCGTGTAGTGAACAGAGAGGAGTCCATTTTTACAGCGGTGAACTGCCTCGTGATCTCGAAACAATTCTGCATATTGTATGGTTCCTCTATGGATGAATATGCTAACCATTCGGATAACTGAATAAATTCGGTGCCCCTTTCAGCCAATCGTTGGTGATAAATTGTTATTTTTAGCCAATCACACAGCATGTTCGTGTTCGGACGATTCCGACACGAATTTTGTCGGAATGGAATCCAAAATATGTATATGTGAATACTGGGGACAAGTCATTGCGGAACTGAATAAATATACTCACTGTTCCGACAACAAGGACAACCGACTAATACAGCGTGATACACAAGGATCTTCTGAATGACTGGCTTGCACTAGCTTGCTCTGGGGTGGCCTGCTCATGCTTCGTCACAACTCAACCATGAGTCTGGAGTCACTTGCTCCTGCAAACACGCAGAAGGCGCGCGCCACGGCTGTGA
>JAASFJ010001274.1:0-10470 GCA_023333755.1 Globisporangium uncinulatum
CTATTTCATCCAATCACAGCGAATATTATGAGTGGCTATAGATTTCATTCGATAAAATTAATAAATGTCGACAAATCAATTAAAAAAACTACTTTCTGTGTACCACAAAAAACCAAACTGCACATTTCTTTTTGGTACAGAGTACTGTACAGAGTCTTATCTTGTGGTGCAAATGTACGTAAATATTTGAACATCCAAAAGTCGGATATCTTTTAGTCCAATTACTAATACAGTACATTTAGATCAATGATGCGATGCTATCTCGGATGATTGTAAATTTACTGTGGTAAAGATAGGACTTTCCTTTCCCGCTTTGCGGGAAATGTAGCAGTCCATTTGTCATGCGGGTTGGAGATCTCAGTTGCAGGCGTCGACTTGCGTCACCTTTGTAAGCTCGTCTATTTATCGTTCCTGAAGCAGAACTGTAGTTGCGAGTTTGTGGTGGGGCTTTATAAAACTGACCAAGAGGGTACTATCGTCACGCCACTGCTGATGTGACAGTCGTCGACAGTTGCTCGGTGGATGGCGAACGCAAGACGAGGTCACACCGCGATGATGCAGTCGCCAATCGATCCGCGCTTAGCAAATTCGTGCTGGTGGAGACCACCACCGCCCACTTGGTCATTTCCTCGACTTCACTACACTCCTTTCTTCCCTATGTCTGGCAAGCCGAAGCTGCCGCTGCCCAAGGGCTACTTTGGTGCCATGGACCTCACAGACGACGAGCGCACGACGATCCGCGACACCATGCGCGCGCAGCTCGAGCTCATGCTCGCAGACGAGCTCGCGTTCGTGCACGTGGCGAAGCGACAGGTCAATCCCGCCAAGTGGCGGCTCGTGAAGCGCAAGCGCGAGCTGCGCGTCTATCGGCGGCGCGCGCACGCCGCTGCGTTCACTGGCGATTCGGCCGTAGCCGCAGAGCCGAGCGTGCTCTCCGTCGGCCGCATGGAAGGTTCGATCGAGGACGTGCTCTTTGGCGCGTACACCAAGTCCCATGACGAGCTCAAGACCACTATCTCGTTCACTGGCGTGGGTGTAGCTGACTGCACCGTGTTGACAAACTTTGAGCTAGCGACGCCAGAAGACCCGTTCCACTACCTCGGCGTCAAGTGGTTCTACACGCAGCTCCCCGCGTCGCTGATTGTCAAGCCGCGCGACTGGTGCATCGCGGAAGCGAGCGGGATCGAGCGCGACTCGCACGGCGCTGTCTTTGGCTATATGTTGCTCCAGCCCGTCGTATTGCGCAACTGCCCGCCGTTCGACCAGCGCGCTGTCGTGCGTGGCAAAGCGATGACGTCGTACATCTTCCGGGAACCGGTACCCGGCATTGTTGAAGTGTACTCGCAAGGGCTCTATGACCCGGCCGGCGAGCTCATCCAGCGCTTCTCGACTATGATGACTGGCGAGATGCTCGCTGGTGTGCTCCGTCTCGCTGAGTGTGGCGAAGCAAAGAAGCTGACGTTGCTGGCGTTGCGCACCTTCCAGCGCAAGCGCACAGCTCCAGGACCTGTGGTAGCAGATACCGGAAGCCCCAAGATGTGTGTGCGCTGTCGCGGCACCGCTGGCTACTTCTCGTCGTTCAAGCACTGCGTCGTGTGCAGTGCGCTCGTGTGCTCGCAGTGTCGCATTAAGAAACCCGTGTTTGTCGGCGCGTCGCACTCAGTGTGCATCGTGCCGTGCTGCCGCCAGTGTGTGACAGAAGCCAAGAGTCTCGCAGTCCGGCCCGCGGAGCCGAGCTTCTCGATCTTGGGCGAGCAGTTCCTGCCGCGGGAAGAGTTTTCTGCGCTCGAGAGCGCTGGGAGTCCAGACGAGCAGAGTGCAGCTGCGAACACGAAGCGACGAGCAGGGGACGAGACAGACAGGGATCAGGTCTCGACGTTGTCGGACGATCTCAGCGAGCTGGACGTCGACCAGTACCAGTTCAGCGACGACGAGGACAGCGGCATCTCGGAGGACGACATGGAGAAGCTACTCATGTCGATGATGGCACAGCGGTCGAATCCGTCGCTAAAGACGCCATCACAGCAGCAACTGAAGAAGCGGTCGAGTCACAGCAGCAACAGCAGCAGCAGTAGCGCGCGGACTATGAACAGTGGCGACCTGTCGTCGATACGCTTCACGAGCGAGTCGCGAGCAGGGTCTGGACTCGAAGGGTCATCTGCGACCGGCTCGAGCCGCGGACTAGCAAGAGTCGATTCGTCCTCGAGAGCGCGAACGTCCGCCTCGGCAGCAGCAGCAGCGGCGGCAGCGGCCGTGTCCACTGGCGCAGCTGCAGCTGCAGCGACGAGCAGCATGACCCCAGAGCAGACCGCGATCTACTACAAGGTCCTGGCGCTCCAGAGTACGAGCACGGCAGACGAAGCGTACTGGGCCGCGCAAGCGAGCGACGGGGGAGCACAGCGTGCGCCGTAGCACGTGCACAAGTGCTGCTTGGTGTTGTTCGATACTCTGTACGTGCGCCAGTGCGAGTCGGACCCACGAGGTGGTCGGTCAGACGACGGCGAGGCAAGACGGGGTTGCGCAGTGATGCTCGCTCGCTGTGAGGAGGAGAGTGAGAGTATTTGGCTGCTGAACGCAGTGGCTGTTGACAGGACACGCCGAGGTTGCGTGTTCAAGAGATGAGGAGTCCGGAACGAACGACCTGTTGGGCAAGCAGTGTAGCGTAGCGTATGTGTATCTCTACGAAATACCAGAACATGGTGCGCAGATGGAGAAAGAGAGAGTGAGCTCTACGTGTAGAGGTCTCATCTCGCAAGAAGCAAAGAGGCATGGTCTCTTCATGACGGGACGTACAATGCGTTCGCGCCGTGAGAACGTTACAGCGATGAAGCCTCTCTCTCCCGAGCTGTGTGTGCGCAGTTGAGTTGGAATGTCAGCGCTGTCCTGACGATGGACGACTTGAGGCCAGTCACGTCACGGACCGATTGGGCACGTCACTCGAACTAGACGCGCTTCCTTTCTGCAGATCCGACACCACATTCCTCTCCAGACTCGACACACTCGCGCTGCTTGTGTGCGTGCCTGCCTAAGATTCTGATGGATTGTGGACGTCGCCGCCACCACACTCGCATGCTCATCTGGACTTGCTGTAAGCTGGAGACTGAGCCGCATAGTATGCAGTTGCAGTGGTCAGTCGATTGGTTGGTTGGTTGGTTGGTTGGTTGGTTGGTCAGCTGCCTGTACACACAGAGACACCGTGCGCTCTTGAACGAGGAGAGCGGTGGGGGGGCAATTGGCAATTGAAAAGAGAAGAGCACCACCACCCCAGCTCACACCGTCGAGTCAAGTGACTCGATCAATCGCGGCACTTGAAATCGCAACTTCCACGCTGGCACATAAATCGAGTTTGAAAAGCAAAAAAATGTCGAAGTTTGACATGCAAATCAGACGCAGCATCTCCGAGTCTGTTTTAATTGATTAACAGATGCATTATGTATTACAGTGCACAATGGGAGACAGGATACTTTCAATGAAAATGGCTCACAGCTGCACCGCGCAGTGGTCGCACCAGCCCGAAATACTAAGTGTCGGAGGGTATCCGCGAACACACGAGCTCTCACATGCGTACCTGCGACCCGTCTCCCAACACCAAAAAGGCTCGTAGCCAGTCAACCTTCTTCATCCAACACTTTTTGGTTTGCACGTCCTTGACTCGGATTTAATACGATATGTCTCTCTCGTGAACGGTCTCATCTGTCTGCTTGGCAAGCGAGCGAGTCCTCCCTCCACGGGCGACTCGGACGCAACTTGACGCCAAGTTGCTCAGTCTCGAAGAAACGAGGCGAGAGAGCGACGCCCGCTCTCTCTGTTGTGGTTCCAATTCTTCATTAGACGTACGTCTGCGAGTTTGCCTCGGCCGTCGCCCACACAAACCAGCACAGAGTGCGCGACCAAGAACAGGTGACAGCATCACATCCGCGCGTAGCAGCGGACCGAAGCCCAGACCAGCGTTCACCCGCATTCGTTGTCAGCACGCAGGCATCTCCATCACCCACACTCTCTCACACACACACCACACACTGTAGTTGCCTCAGCACATGGCCGCCGAGATGCCGACACTGAAGCCAGTGTTCCCGCTGCCGAAAGGGTACTTTGGCGCCGCAGACCTCCCGAAAGAGCAGCAGGCGCGCTGCAGCGACATTGTGCGCATGCGGCTTGCGCGCGCGCTCGCCGACGAGTTTGAGTTCGTGCGCGCCGACCACCGGCAAGTAAACACGGCCAAGTGGCGGCTTGTGAAAAAGCGCCGGGAGCTCCGGATCTACCGCCGCACGACAAACACCGTGACAAGCGACGAGGACACGAACCGGCCGAGTATG
Organism: Globisporangium uncinulatum; assembly: GCA_023333755.1. NCBI lineage: Eukaryota > Oomycota > Peronosporomycetes > Pythiales > Pythiaceae > Globisporangium > Globisporangium uncinulatum. Next base: position 4,317 of record JAASFJ010001274.1, read on the forward strand.
CTCTCTGTCGGCCGCATGGAGGGCACGCTCGAAGACGTGCTCTACGGGAGCTACGATAAGACCCACGAAGAGCTCCAAGCGACCATGGCGATCGTCGACCCTAGCGCGAAGGACTGCACCGTGCTCCACACCCTCGAGCTCGCGACGCCAACTGACCCGTTCCACTACGTTGGCATCAAGTGGCTGCTCACGCCGCTGCCAGCGTCTGCGTTCCTGCGGCCGCGCGACTGGTGCTACATTGAAGCACTCGGGATCGAGCACGACGCGAGTGGGAACCGGTTCGGCTACCAGATCCTCCACTCAGTGGACCTGCCCCACTGTCCCGCGTTCGACCGGCGCACAGTTGTGCGGGGAAAGTTGCAGCTGTCATTCATCTTCCGCGAGCCGGTACCAGGCGTTGTCGAGGTCTTTGCGCAAGGGCTCTTTGACCCCGCTGGTGAGATCATCCAAGCGTTCACTACAGTCATGCAGACGTACGCGCTCACGGCGATCTTCAAGAACGTTGCGTGCGCAGAAGCGAAGAAGCTCACAGTGCTTGCACTACGCAACATGGCGGCCGGCAAGCGGCCGTTCGACGACGTGCAGCAGTACTGTTTGATGTGCCGCAGTACTGGCAGCATGTTCTCGTCGCTCCGGACGTGTCGCGTGTGTGGCATCACGGTCTGCTCCCAGTGTCGCGTGAAGAAAGCGATCTTCATTGGCCCGGCCCGTGCAGCCCGGACCGTGACGTGCTGCCGACGATGCATCAAAGAGGCCACGACGTTGGACATCCGGCCAGCTGAGCCCAGCTTCTCGATTCTCGGTGAGCAACACCTGCCGCCCGACGGTCCGTGGTCGAACAGCAACTCAGACGGGCCGCCGGAAGAGCGCACGCCACTCAGCGACGAGCACGTGGACAACTTTGCAGACGACCTGAGCGAGCTTGACGTTGACAACTACCGCTTCAGCAACGACAGCGGGTACTCGGAGGACGAAGTCGAGAAGGTCATTGCGTCCATGGCCGCGGCTCCACCACCACAGGACACCGCTCCGGCCCCTGTCCCAACAAGCGTTGCAGCGGCGGCAGCAGACGAAGAGGAGAAGCAGGACCCGGGCGAGCTCGTGAACGGCGAGACGCTCTCGCGTGAGCAATCCGCGATCTATCAGAAGATTCTCGCGCTCCAGACCGCCGCGAACGACGCGTACTCGCTCACACTGGCGAACACGGAGCGAATGACGTACCTCCGATGAGCACGAGAAGCGATGGAGAGGGGGCGGACGAGGAAGAGATGCGGTAGCCGACAATGTACAACAGCAAGGACACGCCCCACCTCCTTCCACACACACACAGTGCGGCAAGCAAGCGAGAAGAATGGAGATGAACTAAGCACGAAGTGCCTCCTGCCAGTCAAGCCGAATGAAATGCAACGACTACGAAGGATGTACGCGCTTGTGCGCGCTGATCTGCTCTCACTTTCTCGCTTAGGCACTGGAGGTGGAAGGCAGTGGGTGATACATCCTGTGAGTCGCAGACTAATGCGGCCCATGTTCGGACACCACTGCGAGTACAAAGCGTTGTGCGTGACGTGGCGCACGTAACGCAAGCTGATGGGTGGCGTCACGCGTGGCAACTGGCTACGCGACCGAGTGGATAGCCGCAATACTTGTACGAGCTCGTTTGGGCTCAAGTGATTGAAGTGTGCTCAGACAAGCGATCTCGCCACTTGCGTTGAGCGAGAACTATGTGGACTGTCTTCGCATTGATGTGCAAGCTCGCTGCTCATGTGGGCGTGTGGGTGTGAGCGAGGCTTCCCACAATCTGAGCTCTCGAGAACAGGGACTTTCGGGTATCCTAGCATCGACGATGCGTGGACTGCATTGGGTACAGTCTTGCGCGTCCAACACTCCAGTATGGTGCGTGCGTTAAGTCATCGGGACGCCAAACAACCGCCATGATTGTGCTCCCATGAACGAGCGAGCGCAACACTCGACTTTACATTGCTTCCACGCTTTCTGACGTGCGCAGCGGCAATATGTGTATGAGTCCTTGTCCAGGAGCGTGTGTCGCCGCTTGCGAGAGTGATCGCGTCGTGTACTTCTTCCTGTGGTCTTCCCGTGCTTGAGCTCGCGCGTCCAGCGACTGGTGTGGGCTGCGGATGGGCGGGCGAGGGCGGAGGCTCAGAGAAGCCCAGCAAAACCACGCGACTGTCAATTTCGCAGTGCAAGGAGCTGATGACCAACGACAGTCGAGAGTGTGCAAGCCGGGACGAGACTCTGGTGCTCGCTTGCAGTGCGGCTCGATCAGTACGTGACGAGCGGGAACTGGCAACCGCAAAGTCGCACAACGCGAGCTTGTCCAGGGGTGACAGCGAGGCGGTTAGTTTAATTGCTGACCACTCGGTCGAAGCGTCTGCGTACTGTAGAAGTCAGGAGAACCAGTGTTTGTTGTCCGCCAGCGCCGCAAGCGCAACCCGCGACGGTGCGATGCACTGTACTGTATGCCTGCATGCAGGACCTGGAGACGGAGGACGTGCCACGAGCCACGAATCGAATGAGGCGGGACAACTGGACCGACGATGACGCGCTACTGTAACACAAATTACCGTACTACAGTACGTATTTCATCGTCTTATGAAGCTGTATCACAACCGTTCAGAGCGTGCGTGCTTCACGGTCACGCACTTCGCATTGAGGGGCACGCTCTGGTACGAGTAGAACGGAAGGCGAGCCTATCCTCAGGGTCATCCTGAACTCCATCGCGTGAGCCGTCGTTCTGGATGGCGCTGCGAAAGTGTTCGCACTGAGTCCGGACGAGGGCGATGAGAGAAGGATCCACCTAGGGGTTCAATAGGAGTTGCGTTCGCTTGGCATCTTGTGATGCCGCTTGCACGGTGAGGAGTGCGGCGGGACGCCAGCCTGCGTTACGGCGGTTCGGCTCAACTGGACGCTTTCCGCTTTGATTGGCGCGCTGTCCAGTATCCTGTGCCCTGCGAGCAACTTGGGGTTCTCTTCTCGACTCTCGTCACCTGCTCCAGCACTTCATTCTGAGCAGCTCACAACAACGGCACGACTCAGACTGATGCGAGACTCGTACGAATCTCAATCAGATATTCTTACAGTCTTACACCAGTCGTTCGACCAATCCTTCCAGTCTTATTCCGCAACGTTGCTCCACCAGAGAGCAGGTCCGTCGAGCCAAGTCGAACGTGACCGCCGCGTTCGACTTGCCGTCCTTTGGGCTCGCTATCCTTGACATCTGCGCCATACCGGTACTGTACTGGTACTGTAGTGACCGCAACAGCGAGGCGCAAAGGCCCAGCAGTGCAACAACTTCACCACATTTTTGCTTTTTGCAAACGAGGCCATGCCACCTCGCCTCGTCTCCAACTCTCCAGTCTCCCTCCGAGTGCGTGCGAGACTCGCGTCTTCGGGTGCCACGAGCTTCAAGCCACGAGCGAACATGCACGTCAGTCATCGCCTCTCACACCACCTTCTCCGCCCGCTGAGAGTCACGTCAGTCTATCACTCGCTCGCTCGCACCAAGCAGACGCTCTCTCTCTCACACACACAGTCTCTCAACCAAGCACACACACACAGGCCCGACATCAGCGTCCGTCATGGCGACTCGGCCCGCGTTTCCGCTGCCCAAGGGCTACTTTGGGCCTGTCGTGCTCACAAAAGACCAGGAGGAGCGGTACCGGGAGATCGTGCGCAGCCGTCTCCAGACGGCGCTCGCAGACGAGCACGAGTTCACGGTCGTCCGCAAGCGGCACGTCGACGCGTCCAAGTGGAAGCTGTACAAGTCGAAGGAACAGCTCCACGCGTACAAACAGCGCCGCAGTGCCACGACCAAGAGCGACACGAAGCTCGGGTCCATGCTCTGCATCGGCCGCCTCGAAGGCTCGCTCGAAGACATGGTCTACGGCATGTACGACAAGAGCCACGACGAGATGCACATGTCGATGAAGTACATGGACGCGACGATGCGCGACTGTACAGTGCTCCACACGATCGACCTCGCGACCCGGCGGGACCCGTTCCACTATCTCGGCTTCAAGTGGTTCATCACGCGGTTCCCAGCTGGCGCAAGTCTGCTCATCAAGGACCGGGACTGGCCGTACCTAGAGGTACGTTACTGTACTGTACTAGGCGTCACTCGCCTTCCGACTGGACGCTGGTTCTCACTCTCTCTCTCTCTCTCTTGTACGGCATACAGGCAACTGGGATCGAGACGGACAGCACGGGTCGACGGTACGGCTACCTCATCCTCCACGCTGTGAGCCTCCCGAACGTGCCGCCGTTCGACCAGAGCGACGTTGTGCGCGGCCAGCTCTTCTTCTCGTTCCTCTTCCGCGAGCTGGACGGCGGGTACATTGACATCTTCTCGCAAGGCCTCTTTGACCCCGCGGGCGACGTCCTCACGAGCGTCTCGGCGGTCATGACGCACGCGACGCTCATGGCGGTGAGCAAAGCCGCCAAGTGCGCAGAAGCCAAGAAGCTCACAGTCCTCGCGCTCGCGACAGCGACAGCAAACGCGACAACGAACGCACCGCTGCCTGGCAACCGGCACCGGTGCTCCGTGTGCACGCGCGCGAGTGGCGTGTTTACGTCGCTGCACGTGTGTCGCGTGTGTCGCGCGACAGTGTGCGCCAAGTGCCGGCTGAAGAAGTTCCTCTTTGTCGGCCAAGACCACGCGATTGTGCACACCGCCGTGTGTCCGCCGTGCGTCCTAACCGCCAAGACTATGAGCGTGCGGCCAGCCGAGCACGCGTTCTCGATCCTCGCCGAGTCCCACTTGCCACTCGAGCTCTTAGGCGTCGAGAACAACAGCACTGGGACGAACTCGGACGCTGTCGGCGGTGGCGACAGCTTGGACGATGACGACGACGACGACGATGGTTCGGAAGGCGACTACACGATGAGCGTAAGCAGCGACATGTCTGAGGACGACATGGAAGGCGTGATCGAAGCGCTGCGAAAGCAGAAGCTCGCCTCGGGTCGTGGGAGCGGCAAGACAGCGACAGTGTTGCTCGAAGAACGGGACGAGAATCTGGCGTGTCCACGCGTGCGTCCTGTGCCACCTGGTTCCTTGAGCGACTTTGAGTTCCGCAACCTGAACGACCCGCACGAGTCCATGCGTCGTCCTCTGTCGGCTCCGTCGTACGCGTACGCTCAGCCACCACAGAACGCCAAGGATGACGGTATGTACCTGAACGAGCGGCCGTACCAGTCGGCCCGTCGGGGTGTGGACTTTCAACGTCCGACCGAGTACCAAAGTGTCGGGGCGTTGTCGGACGACGAGTTCCAGCCGATGCCGTCGACAGCAGCGCGTGCGTACGACGTCGGTGGGCAGCCACCTGGGATGGCGTCGCATCAATTGGAGCTGTTTCACAAGATGGTGGCGCTCCAGAACTCGGCCCAGCACGTGTACCAGATCACGAAAGCGAACGAGGAGTTCATGCGCAACCTGCCGCGATCCGAGTCAAAGTAGGGAGGCGAGAGACGACTCGCTCCCGTGTAGCTTACTACTGTACTGAACTACTACTGAACTACTAACTACTACCCAGCAATTAACAAGTCATACTGTGCCAGAGTGAACCTGAACAGACTGAAAGATACCAATGGGAGCTCATGCGCGACATATTGTAATGGATAATAACCATTGGATAAATGGATATGTCGCGTCAATTGATCGATGTGCGACGACTTTTTGGATCTGATCGAGTCAGGATTTTACTGCGTTTCAGTATACTGGCCTTTCTGTCCCAGCACTGTCGTGTCGTGTCGTGTCGTCCGTGCGGTCGGCCGGGGCAGTCAGTCGGTGCGGCCAAATGCGTGAGGCTTGAGCCACTCCTCGCAAGCCAACAGTGCCGTTCGACCGCCACGGATCATCGGACCGCCACGGATGCAGCAGCAGCAGCAGCAGCAGACGCCTCGCCAGTCGTCCACCACGTCGCTGCCGTTCGCGGGCGTGACGAAAGACGTGGCCGCGCGGCTCGAAGTCGAGGCCGAGGGGCTCGTGCAGCACCACGTGCGCGCGTACGAGGCGCACGTGTTTCAGCTCCGGCGCGAAGAGCTCCGCGACCCAGCGCTCTGGACGCGCGTGCAGAGCAGCAAACACGGCAGCTTCAGTGTCTACCGACGCGTGCGGCGGCGCCGGCGCACATCGTCCGAC
>JAASFJ010001275.1:0-10463 GCA_023333755.1 Globisporangium uncinulatum
CGGCGTCAGTGGTATCGACTGCTCCTTCACGCAGCCCGAGAACGCGTCAGTCTCTTGGTACCCGATCGACAACGAGATGGTCTTCAATCCGACGTACTCGCTCGAGTGAATCCTAATCTAAGTTTTCAGTAGGTATGATCATCGACAGAGCAGTATAATATTTTCTCCGTTTGAAATACGGTCACCAGTACTTGTATTGGTACTGAACTACAGCTGTAGTACTGTGTTGAACGCTGTCGATTACAGTGCTGCACCAGTTCCTCCTGCTCATGAAAAGCAAAGTGTGATGAAAGTGAACATTCACTGTGCCACTCGAAACCTGGCGTCGCGATAGTGATAAACACCAGGTAGTGCATGGCGCGCAAGTCGGCAGCCGATGCCGGCATCTGGCCGCGACTGCAGCAGCTGGCAGCCGCTGCACGCGACAGCGACGCGCTCGCTGTGTTGCTGGCAGACGGTGAGCTGCCCGCGTTGGTGCTGGCGGCAGCGGAGCAGCTGCGCGAGCAGCCTCCAGCAGCGCCAGCGCGCATGCAGCTCGTCGTGGACCTGTGTGCGTGTATGAATGGACCAACATTCTGCCAAGCTTGGTTTCAGTATGCTGACGTCTCACATCACCATTTCCAGTATTGCAGGTGATTGAAGCGTCGGAAAGCGCCAGCAGAAACGATGCGCTGCTCGCGCACGCACGCGACTGGGCGCTCGACTCGCTCTTAGAGCTGCCGCTTGCGCTCGAGCACGACAGCGACAGCGCTTTCAGTGGGCGGGCAGCGAGCCCAGCGCTCCAGCAGCTCCAGACCGTGTTGTGCACAGCCGTGTCAGCGCCTGCGAATGCGCTCGAAGAGCTCCAGGAAGCAGTGTTCAGTGCGTTTGCGCTGCAGCAAACGTCGCTCGAGCCTGCAGCGTTCACGCGTATGCTCGAGCTCTGCGCTACGAGCGTACGCGACGACCTCGAGTGCGTCCTGTTTTTGGACGCGATGCTCGTCAGCTGCGACGTGTTCACCGCACCACCAGCGCTCCTTGAGCGGCTCTTGCGAGTACCCACTGAAGGCGACGCAGAAGCGCGTACGCGGCTGTTTGAGCAGCTGAGCGAGACAGCGAAGGTCCGCGTCTGGGGCAACCACATCCCGACCTGGGAGGCGCAGGTATGTTCGGTTGTTATTTCGTTTGATATCACGTATATGGCGGTTATAACCGTTACGTTGGACATAACTCGTTATGCGTTATGACGTTATACCATCCCAGCTCCAAGCGTGGCTGCTCCAAGTACACATGATGTCGTTCGCAGCAGTGGATACGATCGTGTGGCACGCGACAACGTGCCCAGACGACGCTCGCACTGCATTCCAGCGCCACTCGCACCTCTACGCGCTATTAATCGAGTGGTTCGCACGCCACCAGCGCTTCCTCGCATCGCCACGAACGCAGGAACTCGTCCGCTGCTTATCAGAAACGACGCGACAGCCCGACGACCACCGCGCGTTCGGTCGCACGCTCGTGCACGCGCTCCGTGAGCCAACAGCGACTCTGTCGTTGCGTCGACGAACCGACAAGTTCGCACACGCGACAGCGGCGCTCAACGCGCTACAGCGACAGCCACAGGACGCCAGTGACACGCAGCTCGTGCTCGAGTGGATCGGACTTGCCGAGTGTCCGGTGCTGCTGTATGACGCGCTCGAGCTGCTGCTGTCGCCGTCAGACACGACGTTCAAGCCTGCAGTGGACCACCGAGCCGGCGCGGCGTCGCTGCTCGGCTGGTTCTACGCGTTCACGTCTGCGAACGCGTCGGCTGTCGCGATCGCAACGACAGCACTCGAGACCGCGACAGTACTCAGCAGCGCGAGTCTCGTCGCTGGCAGCGCGTGGCTGCAGCGCACACGGCCTTTGTTCGCGTCGCTGCCTCGGCTGCGGCTTCGCATTGCGTGGAACTGGCTGCTCCGCTTGTGCTTCGCAGCCGCCGACTCGATCCAGAGCGACGCAGCAGTCGCCGACGCGCTCGAGTCGCTCGAGTACGCGTTCCGGCGGTTCGCGCCAGCCAAGCCGACAGCCAAGCGGTGAGCGCTGGACTCTTGTGGCTCTGTACTGTCGGTGTGGACGTTGCTGACGCTCTCCGACTGACACGCAGTGCCTTCCAGGTCGAGGTGATCGCCCAGCTGCTGTCGGACCTCGAGTGGCGCTGGGAGACGGTCGTGGCGACAGCGCACGCGACCGACCGACTCGAGCTGCGCGAACGCGTCGACGTGCCGCTCGCGTGGCTCAGGAAGCTCGTGCACTTGTTACAAACTGAGCAGACGCCTCCCCGACTCGCGTCCGTGCTCGCTAAGCACGCGACCAGCAGCGGTGGCTCGAGTCTCTCGGAGCAGCTCACGACCCGACTCGCACGACTAACGAGTCGCACTTAACAGACAAGAGAGAGAGCGAGCGCCACCAAGGGCGATACATGGATGTACAAACGGGCTGACGTTGTCGTCGTCACTGGCTTCCTCACCGTGGTGCGTGGACTCTGACTCTGACTCTCTCTCTCTCTTACTGCGCCAGCACACCGTCCGCCTTTTGGATCTTGAGCGAGAAGTCCACAAAGCCGTAGCCCTGCGTGAGTTTGCCTTGGCTCACAATGTCGACGTCTGGCGAGACGTAGCTCCCGAGCGTCTCGGACGTGATCCCACCGCTCGCTTCGATCAGCAGGTGCGGGAACTGCGCTTTCAGGCGCTTCGCAGTCGCCTTCAGCCCCTCGGGCTCAAAGTTGTCGAGCATCACAATGTCCGCACCCGCTGTCGCCTACCGTCACGCCATCCAACACCCGACAGCTGTGTGAGTCCCGTCCGCTTCACTATGGAGCCTATCAGCCAACGACGCACGCACCGCTTCCACAGCCTCGTCAAACGAGCGGCACTCGACTTCGATCTTCATCGAAAAGCCGGTCGCAGTCTTCGCTTTGGCCACTGCACCCGTGATGCTCCCAGCCGCCCACACGTGGTTGTCTGGACTCTCGCACAGCCAGTAAGTGATCCATCCACCCCCTCTCGTCCTCTCAGTCGCTCTACGTACGCACCTTTGAGCATCACCATCTGCGACAGGTCGTGGCGGTGCGTACTCGCGCCTGCGACCAGCAGTGCGTACTTTTCCACCAATCGGAAGCCCGGCGTGGTCTTGCGCGTGCCAGCGACGTGGCCGCTCCAGCCGAGCGCCCGTGCAATGTCCACCGACGCCTTCGCCTGCGTCGCGATGCCGCTGGCGCGCGTGAGGATGTTGAGGGCCGTGCGTTCGCCCAAGAGGAGGTTCCGGCACTTGCCCGTGACTTTCGCGACCACGACTTTGCCGCTCGCGACACTCGACGGGTCCACAACGCTGCCTTCTGGCAGGAGCCACTCGACCTGGCAGTCCACGGCCGTAAACACCTCTGGGTGGATGGAAGTGGGTGGTGAGACAGTCGCTCACTTGTGTGGTCGCTGTGTCTACCAAAGTCGCTGCCTATAGTGGACGCACCGGTGAAGAACGGGACGCCGGCGAGCACGCCCTTCGACTTGCCGAGCAAGAACGCGGTCTCTTCCGACTCTAATGGGGGCCACACACACAATGCAGACAGTCAGTCGCATGCTTTAGTGAAGTGAAAAGAGAGGAGGAGAACAGGCGCGTGACTTGCCGCCGACCACGAAGCCGCCAATGTCGAAGCTCGGGATGTCGTCTTCGAGCCAGAGCTGCACATGCTTCTTCCACGATGGCGGAAGCAGGTGCGCAAAGTCGACGGTGGTGGCCATGGTCTCCAGCGAGTTGGCTGCGGAGAGAGAGAGAGAAGGGCGATGTGTGCTTGAACACGCGAGTTTGAGAGTGAGAGACGTCCTTGTCCTTGTCGTCACGAGTTCAGATCAACAGACTTGCTGTTTGTATAGGCATATGACGCGCCAGATCCACCGACAAAATGAATCGTGCGAATCCCCGACATTACCGCCCCTCATTTTCATCACGCTCACCATTCGTCCATTCCCATCAAGTCACCACCTTCCTTCAACCTCCTCCAGCGGCTCCCTTCCTCCGTCGTCCTCCTCCTCCTCCATGTCGAGTCTCGCGGCAGCACGCGCCGACAACTTTTACTACCCGCGCGAGTGGCGGCCCGAGCATGGAACGCTCAACCAGCTGCACCACAGCGCGAGCACACGCAAACAGGGGGACGGCGCCCAGGTCGTGCGCTTCGAAATGCCGTTCGACGTGCGGTGCACACACTGCGACGCGTCGATTGGCCGCGGCGTGCGCTTCAACGCGCGCAAGCGCCGTTGTGGCGCGTACCTGTCGACGCCGCTGTATGCGTTCGCACTCACGTGTCCAGACTGCAAAGGACCGATGCAGGTCGAAACCGACCCGGAACACCGCACTTACCGCCTCGTCAGCGGTGTGCGGAAGAAAATGGATGCTGCCGACGTCGTCGCAGCTGCTCCGCCTACCAATTCCGGCGATAAAGAAGCGCAGCACGACGTGTTGGACACCACGGAGCGCTTGAACGACCCGCAAGTCACGCTCCAGCTGCGTACCGACCCGTTCTTCCGGCTTGAACACGAGCACAATGACAAGCGGATTGCACGACAGCGTACTGACAGACTCGACGCGCTGTTGCAGCTGCGCGACACACGCGACAGCGACAGCTACGCGGCAAACGCAGGACTCCGTGCGCACTTTCGGTGGGAGAAGCAGCAGCGCGACCAGCGGACTGCAGCCGGCGCACGGTTGGGACTGAGTGTCCCGTTGCTGGACGCGAGCGAAGCCGACGTGCTGGCAGCAAAGGCAGTCGTGTACAACAACCTCCCAGGGAAGCAGAAGCGGCTGCGCGAGAACAAGAACAGCAGCCGGTCGGGGACGAACAACTCGCTCCAGTCAAGAGACCGACACGGAAGTGACAGCTTCCAGCACTTTGGCGATCCGCTTGGGTCCCAGTTGCACCGGCTGAAGAGGGCGAAGGTCGCACAGAAACAGTCCCAAGCGGCGAGAGGACAGGTCTCCATGACGTCTACGTCAGAAGCGTCGAAGCGTCGGGTGAGTGGGAGCAGTCACAACAGCGCATTGAGTGTTGACGCACGAGCTCGCAAGCTGCTGCGCAGGTAGTTAGTTCTTCAGGCAGCAGCTGAGAGCGGAACTCCCGCTTAGGTACGATGACAACAGACTTGAGCAATTTAATTCACTTTAACTTCAGTTCCACTCGAACTTGCAGTGAACTCGTTCTCAGCAGTCAAGCTGCAAGAGCCACCACGCCGACTCGCAGTATACCAGTACCGAGCGTCACGACACAATACAGCTGTGGTGGTACGAGTGTCGAGACTGCAGGTGGTGGACTTGCCGAGTGTCGTACTGCATCTGGCGCGTGTCGATGGCGGTGACAGGATCATCGAGACGCTCGACTGGCAGCAGGTGGCGACCATGTGTCTGCAGGTGTGCTCTTAAGAGCGTGAGCGTCACGCTGCTATCAAGCGTTCAGATGTCGTTGATATCAATAAGTCAAAAGCGCCATCCAAGTCAATGGGAGGAACACCACCACAAGGTGTTCGCACCCGAATTGCAGCAAACGTTGTTGCAGGACACTCGCTGTAAGCCCTCGACAGACCACAACCTCGTGTACAAGGTCCTCTCCTGCACGAACCTCTTCCTCTTCTGTCCCAAAGTCTTCGCTTTCGTTGCTCAGCTCTGTCCTCTCACCAAGCTCGCGCCAATTTGGCATCGAGTGAGGAAAAATGGCGCGAGTGAGTGGCAATTTAATCACCATTTAGACTCAGAGTCCATTATTGTCCACCACCTCTTCAAAAGCTCGGCTCACTTTGCGATTTCCAGCGTGTGACGTAATTGGCGTCAAGATGGCTCCGAGACGCGCGTCCACTCGGCTCGCTGCCACTACCACCACCACGACCACCGGCAGCCGCAATGCAGACGCTGAGAAGACAGACACGGACGTCTGCAGCGCGTGCGGCGTTGGCGATTTGCGCATGCGCATCCCATGCGCCGCCTGCGGTCGCAGCTTCCACTTGGACTGCGTGTCACCGCCGCTCCGCACACGCCGGACAGCGCTCGCGAGCGGCTGGCGATGCACCCAGTGCACCAACGGAAAGCCAAAGGCGAGTCGCAAGCGCGAGCAGAAGGACGTCGAAGACGACGACGAGGAGGAGGAGAAACAGAAAGAAGAGGAGGAGAAGCCAAAACCCCGCAAGAGCCGCCGTACAAGCGGGAAAGCGAAGCTCACAAAGGCAGTAAAGGCTCCGCTGAAGAAGAAGCCGGCGCAGGAGAAGCGGAAGCAGACAACGGATAGCGGGGACGACGATGACGTGGACGACGACGCAGACAGCGACTTTACAGGCGTCGAGAGCGAGGAGAGTGATGACGCGAGTGATGACGCGAGTGACGACGCAAGCGACGACGACTTTGAGCGCAAGCCAAAGAGGCGACTGCCGACGCTCAAGACGCCGCCAAAGAAAGTGCGGCCGCCGCCTGTGAAGAAAGCGCGCGTGAGTGTGGACGCATCACCGGCCCAGACAACAGCAGACAACAACGGCGGTGGATCCGACTCAATGGAGCTGCCGACGCGTCCGACTGCTGACGGCGACAGCGACAGCGATGGGGAGGAGAACGACGTGTACGCTGGTCCGTCGTACTTTGTCGAGTACGGACCAAACAACCGCGCAAAGGTACGACGAGAGAGAGTTGTGGGTGGGTGGATGGGTGAATGGTCGGATTGACTGACTGACTGACTGGGTGATTGGGTGTTTGGGTGGTGGCTACAGTGTAAACAGTGCGAACAGAAGCTCGCGAAAGACACGCTGCGTGTCGGCGTGCACGTCAAACACTCGATCTTTGGCCTCACAACGTACTTTAAGGTGTGTTAGCTAGTCTCAGTCCCTCTCATTCTTCTCTCATTCTTTTCTCATTCTCTCTCTCGTATCAGCACGTCGCATGCACTCAGATCTGCTTGTCCACAGCCTCGAACGACAGCGAGCCAATCAAAGGCTTCTCCTCGCTCCAGAAAGCCGACCAAGCGGTCGTGCGCTCGCACATGGCAGCTGTTGAAGCCCAGGGCCTGCTGGACGAGCGACTCGCAATCACTGAAGACCACTACAGTAAGAAAGCCCGGATGCCCGAGAAAGACCCGTCGTCGCTCCTCACAGTACCACTGCTGCCGTACCAGCGAGAAGCGCTTGCGTGGATGAGTGCGCAAGAGCAGAGCGCGTACCGTGGTGGGATCTTGGCAGACGAGATGGGCATGGGCAAGACGATCCAAGCGATCGCACTCATCCTCGAGAACGTGCGACAAGCGAAAGCCCAGGACGTCGCAGTGCACACTGACTTGAAAGTCCCGTCGAAAGCGCGGCAGAGTGCGCTCACGAGCCGTCCGAGGGGCGGGACGCTCGTCGTGTGTCCGCTCGTCGCAGTGATGCAGTGGAAGAGCGAGATTGAGCGGTTCGTGGAGCGCGGACACCTGTCGATCTACATCCACCACGGCCCCAAGCGGCTGCTCTCACCGGCGAAGATCGCAGCGTTCGACATTGTCCTCACAACGTACTCGATCATCGAGAGCGAGATCCGCCAGACGCTTGCAGCTGACCGCGTCCCGTGTCGGTACTGCAAGAAGCCGTTCTTGCCGTCGAAGCTCATGTTCCACAACAAGTACTTCTGTGGGCCAAACGCAGTCCGGACGGTCCAGCAGCGCAAACAACAGTCGAACAAAGCGAAGCGCAATGTCGCAGCTGGCGAGAGCGACGACGACGACTCGGATGACGACTCGGACGACGACGTCAAGAAACCCAAGCCAAAGGCGAAAGCAAAAGCGAAAGCGAAAGCGAAAGCGCGAAAGCCAGTGAAGAAGGCGAACGACAGCGACAGCGAGGACGATGCGCCGCTCGCTCCGCCCAAGACCGAGTCCAAGTCTCCGCTGCACCAAGTGAGCTGGACGCGCATCGTACTGGACGAGGCGCACTACATCAAAGACCGCCGGAACAACACTGCGCGTGGGGTCTTTGAGCTCAAGTCCGAGTACAAGTGGTGCTTGACAGGTGCGTGCTGCTAGTATGTGCTGTCTTTGGTGTCGTTCAGAGGGTGGTGGTGGTTCTCACTCTGTGGACGCTCGTATTCGACAGGAACCCCACTGCAGAACCGCATTGGCGAGCTCTTCTCGCTCATCCGCTTCTTGCAGATCAAGTCGTACGCGTACTACCACTGCAGCAACTGCGAGTGCCAGCTCTTGGACTTCCAGTACGTCGTTCGTACTTCTCATTTCGCTGTTGTTGTCGTGCTCTGGTGTCGCTTCCGAGTCCACTTACGCTTGTGTCGTCACCCCACTCTCTTCTCTGCTCGCTTTCTTTCAGCTTCCCAGACGGCAAGTGCGAACTCTGCGAGCACACATCGATGCAGCACTACTCGTTCTTTAACAAGAAGATCGTGATCCCCATCCAAGCGTACGGCTACGTCGCTGAAGGCAAAGTCGCGATGCTCCGACTCCAGAACGACGTGCTGCAGCATGTACGTTGGTTGATCTTAGTGCTGTCGTTGTCGTTCTCGACCGCCTGTTCTCTGGACCAGAACTGACGCAGCCGTGTCCCTCTCTCTCTCTCTCTCTTGACTATCACCCCATTAGATCCTGTTGCGCCGCACGAAAGAAGGACGCGCCGACGACATTTGCCTCCCGCCCAAGCTCGTACGCATCCGCAAGGACCACCTCGACGAGCGGGAGAATGACTTTTACGAAGCGATCTACACGCAGAGCCAAGCGCAGTTCAACACGTACGTCTCGTCCGGCACGCTCCTCAACAACTACGCGCACATCTTTGACCTGCTCATCCGACTGCGCCAAGCCGTGGACCACCCGTACCTCGTCATCTTCTCCAAGTCGAACCCAGCGCTGCAGCTCCCAGCGTCCGCGTCGGCGGCGTCGGGCGTGACGGTCCGTCCCGTGATCGAAGAGAAGCCGTTGCGGTTGGCCCGGTCGACAGCCGATGACGACGACGATGACGACGACGCTGGCAGCCATGACCAACTGTGCGCGATCTGCCACGAAGACGCCGAGGACCCGGTTGTCGCCAAGTGCGGCCACACGTTCTGCCGCGAGTGTGTGAAGGAGTTCATCGAGTCGCTGCCAGTGGGAGCGGAAGCGACGTGTCCGTCGTGCTCGCAGCTGCTCACAGTGGAGCTCGAGTCGAAGCAAGCTGAGGAGCTCGAAGACGCGAGCGAGAAGTCGGCAGTCTCCACGAAGCAGCTTAAGAAACCGTCGTCAAAAGCCGCAGACTTGTCCCAGTTCCACAAGACGAGTATTCTCCACCGGATCGCAGACATGGAGTCGTTCCAGACAAGCACAAAGATCGAAGCGTTGATGCAAGAGCTCACACTCATGCGGCAGCGCGACCCGTCTGGCAAAGCGATCATCTTCTCGCAGTTCGTCAACATGCTCGACATTATCCAGCACCGTCTCCAGCTCGGCGGCGTCAAGTGCGTCAAGCTCTCGGGCAACATGTCGATGGACGTGCGGGACCGGACGATCAAGGCGTTCCGTGACGACGCGACCATCACTGCGTTCCTTATCAGCCTCAAAGCTGGCGGCGTCGCACTCAACCTCACGATCGCATCGCAGTACGAGCAGATTTGGGGTTTGTTGGGGGTGAATGTGCGGGTGAATGTGGGTGTGAAGACTGATGGACGGACTCGTGTGTATGTCGCCAGCATCTTTCTCATGGACCCGTGGTGGAACCCGGCGGCCGAGAACCAGGCGATCGACCGTACGCACCGGCTTGGGCAGTTTAAGCCGATCCAAGCGACGCGGTTCATCATTGCAGGCACGGTCGAAGAGCGCATTCTCAAGCTCCAGGAGAAAAAGCGGCTGATCTTTGAGGGCACAGTCGGCGCGAGTGTGAGCGCCGTGACCCGTCTTACGGCCGAAGACCTCCGCTTTCTATTTTCCGGGTGATGGTCATGTTGCAGCAGTCGCAGTCGCGCATTAACAGTTGATAAAACGACATACAGGCATCATTCTCATTAGTGATCACCAATTTTGACCGTTCCGGTATTGATTATGAAAGTCTAACTTAATACTTTGTGCTCTTTTCGTAAGGTGGTTCCTGAACGAATTGTGCTTTGCCATCCGTGCCATCAAAACACGATGATGGCGCTATTCGTGAGGAACCGCATGTGCCACTACTGAACGAGCAACAGTGTGCACTGTAGTTTCTCAAAAGAACAAGCCTAGCAGCGATACACTTGATCGCACGCCGTGCTTTCCATATATGCTTTCAAACCTCCTCACGCACCACTGCGCTCCGCCCTTTATTAAGTACTTGTACATGCACTGCTGCACTCCGCCCTTTTCCAAGTACATGCACATTGAGCGTCCCAACAGGACCACGAGTGACAATGGTAGCCCCAATGCATTAGAGGTGCAGACAGTGAAGCAAGTCGCATGAACAAAATTGATGAAAGACGCTGATAGAGATGGTACTCTTGCATAG
>JAASFJ010001276.1:0-10458 GCA_023333755.1 Globisporangium uncinulatum
TCTTTGCAGTATGTTTGTGTTGATAAGTTAGCAGCGTTTGTTTGCTGTATCTATGCTACAAAATTGCCTCCGGTCGTCTCGCGTTGCTCTGGTAGGCGAAGCGCTGTCCGTGCTCAGGTTCCTGCTGCCTCGTCTACGCTGACGCACTGGCGTCGCGAAGCAGCTCCTCGAGGTCGACGTCATCAAACATGGCCGCGTCACTGTCTGTCGCAGTCGATGCCGCCGCGTCAAGCTTCTTCTCGACCGCCTGCTCCTCCACAAAGCGGTTCGCTTCGTCTTCCAGCATGCTCTCGATTGCGTCATCGTCAGCGTCCGCACTCTCAACAGCGTCCGACGCAACGGTTCCTGGTAGCGTCATAGCTGCTGATGCGTCGACACGCTGACGCACAACGCGCTCATCAATTGGCTCGGATATCGTGGACGAACGCTCGCGACGCACGCCCAGGAGCGAGCGCAGCATCTGCTCAAACGCAGGTTCTTGTTCCGGCTCTTGCTCTGGCTCTGTTGGACTTTCTGGCGTCCTGTCGACTGGTGGCGTTGTCGTCTGTGTGCTCGCAGGTGTTGTTGGCTTGTCGAGCGTCGGCAGTTGGTACCGGCACGTCGGACAGACGTTGTGCTCCGTGAGCCAGGGCAGACCGCAGTCGCGGTGGAACGCGTGGCCACACGGCAGCGCCAGCACTGTGTCCGCAGTCTCAAACTCGCTCAGACAGATCGGACAGTCTGTGTACTTCTCACTAGCGCACGCAGCAGCATCCCACGTCCGGAGCGGGAGCGTGTCCAAGAACGCTTTGCTCGTGGGCGGCGGCCCGTGCTGCTCGCTCTGGCTGCGTGCAAAGAGCTCGTGCATCGCACGCACCATCGCGTCGTTGTCCGTGCCTGGCCAGAAGCCGTTGGTGGCTGTGGAGGCCGAGCCGTTCAGTGGGAACACGAGTGGTGCGCCACCAAAGAGCGAACTCAGCAGGTGCTCAGGCGGCGGCGTGAACTGGAGCTGCGTCCCGTTGCTGAGCTGCACAAAGACGGTCATTGGCGGCGGCGGCGGTACGAGGAACAGCGTGAAGCTGCGCGTGGTCGAGTCCGACGGCTGTGCTGCTGGCGGCTGCTGTGGTGTCGGCATCATTTGTGCTTCTCTCGTTTGGTGATACTGTAGTGTGGTGGTGGTGCTTGGTTGGAATTTGGCGAATGAGTGCGTGGAAGTGCGACTTGCTTGGCGGATCCTTGGGCTCAAGTGACGTGACGTCAACAGAGTCGTGGTGTGGTGGTGATCTGCGAAACGACGCAATATCGGTCTCTGATTGGCAGAAACGGAGCTTTGTGACAGCTCTCATTGGCTGCAAAGGCGTGTTCTATTTCTAGACTTTTCGAGATCGCAGAGGGCCAGGTTGTTCATGTTGAATAAGACAGGACGGTGGCCAAGGTGCCGAGGTGTCGGGCCGAAGACGTGTCGAGACACGAGTGTTGCAAGCGACGATGGCTGGTGACGACGAGTGGCAGTCGAGATTTGGTTAAGCGTGTGGACGCCCTCCATCGTAACCGTCCAGGTGGAATCAAGTGCGAGAGATGATCTTGCGAGAGACCCAGGTGTACTGATTCCTCGCTCGTACTTACTCGAAGTCAGTTGAAGCTGCTGGGTTCACAGGACAAGAAAAAAACCTCGTCATGGAGAATGCGGTGGTCGTCGTCGGTGTTGGTATCGTCGCGATCGACGTAATCGACGAGGTCACGACGTTCCCGAAGGGTGCGTCTTTGGAACGAGCAGCGTGGTTGCGGCTGAACGGCGCAGTGGCTCACACTCGACTCGTGATGCTATGAGCAGAGGACGCCAAGGTCCAACTTGCATTGCTTGCCACACTCGTTCTGTGAAAGGTGTACCCTCTGACGCGTTGCGTGGTGTGTGTAGATCCGCTCGCTGGCGCGTCGGAAGTGCAGGTGGTTCTCTCGTATTAGTCTATTGTGAAGGAGCACGCGTGTGTGTCATATAGTGACTTCTCACGAGTGGCCATCGACCATCGGACAGAGGCGGGAACGTTGCGAACGCACTGGTGCGTTAAGTACGATCGAGGCAACTTGCGAGAGCGCGGATATTACGGACGCCGCAGTGACCGCAGTCTCGTGCTTTCTGTTGCAGGTGATCGCAGCCCAGCTCGGCTGCTCGAGCCACTGGGTGGGGACAACCACCGACCCAGACACCGATCCAGACGCTGCGTTCGCCCACGCCGAGCTGAATCGATTCAACGTTGACTGTTCGAGGAGTACCGTGCTCTCGCGAGGCTCCATGCCCGTGTCGGTAGGGCGAAACGACGTGTTGTGGTGTCAAGAAGAGTGCGGTGGGTGACCGTAGTCGAGTCACCAACCCATTCAATCCTCACTCTTCTTGTGCTGTATATTGTCAGTACATCCTCGCGAGCCGAGCCACTGGGTCGCGAACCATCGTTCACTCGCGTGACCTTGAGGAGCTCCAGGTCGCGGACTTTGAAGCAGCGACACGCCATCTGTTGGTGGCTGACGCTGCTCCTCAAGCGCTGTGGTTCCACTTTGAAGGGCGGAACATGGCGGCCGTACTGCAGATGATGCAGCTGGTCCGAGCGCGATCTCGTACCGCACGCATCTCGGTTGAAGTCGAAGCGTTACGCTACGACTGGGCACTGGCCAAGCAGTGCGTCCTCATAGTGGGTGGGTGGATGGAAGCGTGACTTCTGCTGGTGATGCTGATGACGTATGGACCGCTGCTGATGCGACAGACTCGTGACGACCGCAGACGTTGCGTTCGTGTCGAAAGACTACATCCGTGACAACTTGGGCTACCCGGACGCCACGACGTTTCTCGCCAAGGAGTTTGGCGAAATGACTATGGCAAGCGACGCACCGAGACGCGCAGTCGTGTGTCCGTGGGGCAGCGACGGCGTGTTCTATCAGCGCTGCAGTGACCCACCACCGCGTATGGTGCACCGAATCGCAGCGAAGCCGCTGGCGCGCGTTGTCGAGTCGATCGGCGCTGGCGATACGTTCATTGGAGCGAGCGTAGCAGCGCTGGCGAACGCTTTGCCGCTTGTGCAGGCAGTGCAGCTCGCGTGCGACGTTGCGACCGCCAAGTGCGCGCGCGTCGGCTTTGAGGTTGCAATTGAAGAGCGCGTGCGCTGGTCGCGGCTTGTGGCTGCAGCTGTGCTGGAAGAAGCGCTGTGAGAGATGGACATCTGCACCATGAGACTTCTTCGATCTTGTGCATGGGCAGTTTGACTGCATTACCGGTATTATACCAGTACCGGTAGTAGGTAGTTACATGCCATAACTGACTGAGTACTGGAGTACCGGGAGTCCAGTCGATCGTGTTGGGAGTCGGACATTCATCCAATGTTCTGCTACTGTACCTGAGAGTCCATCTTGGCGTCCATGTTGACAGCGTCGGGTCGGATAGCTGGGTACATAGTCGCCGTCGGAAGATTAGCCAGCGGAGTAGGCGCAGTAAGCACCGGGGGTATCGACGGCGTCGCTTCCGGTCGTGTCCCGAAGCCGAACAGCCCTTGCACCTGGTCCACTAAGTCGCTCCAGCTGCGGATCTCCACGTGGTAGTGGCGCGAGTCGCCGCTGGACCACAGCGAGGACGGCCGGACTGTGATCTTGTCGAACGCCTCTTCCTTCACTGGGATCGCGGTCGGTGCTTTCCAGCCCACAGCGATCCGGTCGCTGACCGAGCGCGTGTCGTGACGGAACAGTTGTTGCAGTCTGTGCGTCGAGCCATTCCCAGATACACTCAGCGGTGCTGGACCAATGTGTTTGATCACGCCGGACCCGAGCTCGCTGTACGTGATCGACTCGACCGCTTGGACGATCGAGTCCCCACTCCCAACGATCGAAACCGTAGTGCTCTTGACAGCAACGTCGCCCGCGTCGACGTCACCGGAGCCAGCGATCGAGATGTCGTGTGTGTCGCACTGCGCTGTAAGTGCGGCGATCGTAATGTCGCCGGAACCTGCGATCGACGACTTGAGCGACGTGGCCGCGAGCACGTCTTGTGCGCCGACACGAATACCTCCGGAGCCTGCGATCGCGCACTTGACCTGTGGCGTGTGGATAGCTCCACTGTACACGCGTGCGTCCCCAGACCCCGCCACGGACAGGCCGAGTTTCTCTTTCGCGACCAGCGTCTGCGTGCCGAGCTGCACGACACCGCTACCAGCGACACCTAGCTTGACACTGCTCGTCTCGAGCTGGTTTGCGAGCAGGTGCAGCGACCCTGAATCTGCGAGTGCGAGGCTCGTCTTGTGGATGAATGTGACATTCCGCGCCGCAAAGTGGAGGCTGCCGCTGCCGCTGAGCGCCAGGCTGAGCGAGCGCACGAGCATGTCACCGCTCGTTACAAAGAGGCCTCCACTGCCGCTCTGCTTGACGACGACGTCTTTGTCCGGGCAGTTGGTCACGAGCACGCTCTCGCCAACGACTGTGACTCCTGGGCCAGCGCTGCTGATCTCTGCCACTTCGCTTGGCTGCGCGAGGAAGATCTCGACGAGCAGGTGGCCGGAGCTAGCCAGCGGCTTCGTCGTGCACAGCTCCAGACCGTAAGAGCCGAGCGGGATGACACGGACAGCGTCCACGAGCGCGTCCGTGTCGGACGACACGCGAACGACGTTCTCGCGGCCAACAGTGTTGTAGCTCACGCGTGTGTAGCCCGGCACGTCGAGCTTGAGTCTGTCGATCTTCATAGCCGCCGCTCCGTCGTCGCCGACGCGGAACTGTTTCTCGACGCGCTCGTTTGGCGCAATCTTGAGCTCGCGTGGCGTCTCGTACTTTGCACTCTCATGTATTGGGAAGGCAGCGCCCAAGACGCCGGTAGCGCTGTGTTGCGTGGAAGCGCGAGTCGCAAAGCGGAACATCGTAAGCGGTGGTTGGTGGGCTTTGCTGACGGGGCTGTCGTGTGACGGAAAGGAAGGAGTGGTTGTGTGTCTGGGAGTCAGTTGTAGAGTGCGGTCACGACTGGGTCTCATCGAGCCATTCAAGACACCACCGCGTTGCGGGAGTCTTTGCGTGTCATTCATGCCAAGCGCATCAGATTTGTGCGTGGAATGATGATCAGTTCGAGCCAATTCGCAATCATTCATTGTTAAAGCTGCTGCTTGTACTTGGTGGTGGTACTTGGTATCACCCAGACGAAGTGTTGAACATCTGCGGAGGAGCTGAGCAATGCTCGCCTCGACAAGTGTTGGGAAGCGAATTTCGCCCGCTTGAAAGGGATCGTGGGAGGGATCGCTGGGAGGTGGTTGTTTGCTCTTTTGTCAGCGGACTCACCTCATTCTATTCCAGCTCCCTGTCTCTGACTCGCTACAAGGCACAAAGTCGACATATCATGCCAAGTTTCTTGTTAAAGTCAAGACCATGAGCGCTCTTCACCCAAACATACCAAGAGCGAGTCAGAAAGGCCTGCTGAGCGCCATGACAAGGCACGCGACTAGCGCCGTCGGTGGTGCGAGCGAGACCGCGATCTCGACGGTTCGCGCCGTCGGCTGTCGCTGTGTCGTCGTGGAGGCGACTCGGGCGACCGCGATCGCGAGCGATAGCGACGACGGCTCAGTGGCGCTGGTTCAGCTGCTCGTGACCCACCTCGTGGTTGTGGAGAGAACGAGCGCGACCGCGAGCGTCTATCGTGGCGACGGCGCTCGCTCGCTCGTCCTCGTTCTTCTCGAGAGTTCGAACGCGACCGCGACTGCGCACGAGAAGAGACCTGCGCTCGTCTGGATGGAGGCAGAGACGGCGAGTCGTTCGCTCCGCTGCCTCTCTGTCGGCGACGAATGGGGGAGCGAGCACGCGGCCTAGACGAGCTCCTCGAGCGCAAACTAGAGCGGCTGCGACTTCTCGCTCGCTCTCTTGTTGACGGAGCGCTCTCCTTTGCTCGGCGCTCCTTCTTGCGCGCTTTCTTCGCTTGCTTCTCCTCTTTCCGGATCGCTTTCTTTGCGGCTTTGCGTTTCTTGCGCTCGTCCTTTGTTTCGTCTTCTCGTCTCAGTCCAGCGCCTCCAGCGACAGCCGCTGTATCCGTCGAGATCGTCCCTGGAAGTGCAAACGTCGTGTCCTGTTTCCCCGATGCGAGCGACTCTTTGTACCTCTCTGCGAGCGTCTTCTTCGGCGGCCCCGAGTCGACGCCCAGCGCTTCTATTGGAGCGGCTCCGACGCCTTCGATGCGC
Source organism: Globisporangium uncinulatum (assembly GCA_023333755.1). Classification (NCBI taxonomy): domain Eukaryota; phylum Oomycota; class Peronosporomycetes; order Pythiales; family Pythiaceae; genus Globisporangium; species Globisporangium uncinulatum. The sequence goes on from JAASFJ010001276.1 coordinate 6,171, forward strand.
TCAGCTGCGAGTCCTTCACGCTCCGATTCGCCACGCTTGAGCAGCTCTTTCATCTCGGACGCGTCCAATTCGCCAGTCGGCGCTTCCCGTCGGCGTGGCGCGAATCCACTGCGACACAACACACCAACGTACAGCAGAGGCATACGACCACTTTTCAGACACGCAGTCGCAACTAATAGAGCGAGAGAGGGTGGAAGGCGACGTACAGTGCCTGGTTCATGAGATCTTCGTCGCGCTGCTTGGCGAGCAGCCGCTCTTGCTGCAGCTCACGCTGAGCGTCGCTGCCGTTCTCTGCCTTGGCGTACCACGTGAGGTCCCGCCCACGCGCCCAGCGACCGACGGGCGCGTGTAGCGAGTGGCCAAGGTAGTTTTCGCGGTACTTGTCGTTCTTCACGTCGTCCCATTTGAACTCTGCACGGCACAGCGTGAAGGGAGAGAGAGAAACGACAGTGCGCTCAGGATGAGTGACGATGGCGATTATCGAGAACGATACAAGGGCGATAGTAACTGCGAGAGAGACGCACGGTCAGCGCCGCCACGTGTGCCGCCCGTGCGGTAATTGGTCTTCCCGAAGCTCATGATGTGAGCTGAGGAGCTGTCTCGTTGGTGTTGTTGCGTTTTGAGCGCCGTTGTTCCTGAATCATGTTTGGAACCTTATACTTTTGCTTTTGAAATTAGGTTAAAATACTATCTAAGGTAACCTACCTCGAACAATGTGGTTTAGATTAAAACAGGTACCTGATTTAGAGCCGAAAAAAAAAGCTTCCATCCAGATCCACCAAGCGAGCAAGCGGAACGAGTCGCGCGTGAAGTTGCTCGGCACGAAGGAAGAAGCTCCACTCGCTCGGCCTCCAGGAAGCGATGGAGGGCAGTTTCCGTGACCTGCATGTCAACACCTCTGCCGCTGGCGGTGGCCGCAACGGCGCACGCGCGACAGGCGGCGGCGGCTCACCGCTAGCCAACTACAGCACGTTCTCCTCCGACCAGGTGCGTGCGACTGCGTGTCTGAGCGCCTCTCAACGCGTACAGAGTGCCTCACACCCGTTTGTGCGTGTAACGCGAGCAGAGCGTACAGGCGCTGCTGCGCACGTCGGACAAGATCGAGCAGACGAAGCGCACGATGCACGAGAGCGAAGAAGTGGCGCGCAACGTGCTCGTCGACTTGGAGCTGCAGCGCTCGCAGATGCACGACGTCAAAGGCATGGTGCAAGAGACCACGAGCGTCACGGGCGACGTGCGCTTGCTGCTGCAGAAGATTGCGGACCGCGCGTACCGCCGCAAGGTGAGGGACATTGGATGGCCGACTGACTGTCAGTACGCGTGTGGGATCTAATACGTTGGGCTGACTGGGTCTGCTCACGTGCGCCTCTTGCAGGTCTTCCTGTGGCTGATCATCATTCTCCTCGCGATCACCGACATCACTGTCTTCTATTTGCTCTTCCTGCGCAGTCGCTAATGTACCGTCCAGGCAAGCGTGTGCCTACCCATGCCACTCCCTCCCTCGACCGCGTTTTCACTCGTTGTCTATCGCCTGCTCCGCCTCATTCTCTCATTGCACGCGGACTTGAGTCGGACAAAGTTCGGGGCGGTATTAAGTGGGTTTTGGTGCACTGAGGCGGTGGTGTTTCGTCCTATGAATGGGTTGCAGTCTGCGGCTGCGGCTGCTTCTGGAGCAGAACCCCGTCTTACTCTTCCGGCTGCATGCCACCGCCAGCGCCGCCGCCCATCTTCTTACCCGCACGCATGACTTCGTCCACGAGCAGCAGCTGCGACGCCAACGTCGTCGCGAGGTGGATAAACTGCCGCTTCACACGGTAGTTGTCCCAGATCCCCTCTTGCGCTGGCAGCATGGGCTCGCCCGAGAAGAGGTCAATGCCGACCGCTTCGCCCGAGTTCACGTGCTCTTCTTGCACGGCAATGAGCGTGTCTTGCACGTCGAGTCCCGAGTTCTCCGCCAGCACCTTGGGGATCACGAGCAGCGCGTCCGCAAACGCCTGCACACCGAGCTTCGCACGGCCTTTCACTGTACCTTTGAACCGGTTCAGCGCTTCGTGCGCTGCGAGCTCAAACGCGGCCGCACCGGGCACAACGCCCTGGTCTTCAATCGCATTGTTCACCGCACGGATGCCGTCACGAATCGCGTCCTTGATCTGCGCAATCGTGTGCTCGTTCGGGCCCTTGATCAAGATCGTGCACGACTGCGGGTGCTGCACGTCTTCGACAAACGTGTAGCGCTCTTCGCCGAGCGTCTGCTCGTGCACTTTGCCCGCAAACCCGAGCATCGCTTCGTCCATGTCCTCGGTCGAGTTGATTGGCATGCCGCCACACGCGAGCGTAAGGCGCTCCATGTTGCGGCGTTTCGCGCGACGGAGTGCGAGGATGCCTTCTTTCGCGAGCAAGTCGAGCGAGAGCGGGTCAATGCCTTTCTGGTTGATCAGCACAAACGACTTCTTGTTCGCGTCTGTGCACACGTCGCGCTTGAGCTCAATGATCTGCTTCACTTTGTCGTCTGTGAACCGGCGCTCGGCTTCGACCATCTTCTCGCGCTGCTCGGCGCTGTTGTAGAAGAAACCAGAGTTCACTTCGCTCTTCTCGTACTCGAGCGAGACGTTGCACGTCATGATGTAACAGTTCTCGAGCGACGTCGGCATGTCGGGGTGCCGCGAACCGTGGTCGAGCACGAGGCCCTTGATCAGACGCGTGTCACTGCTGCTCTGGTGCATCATCTAAGGACCGGAAGAAGCCAGGTACGTTAGTCAGAGAGGCGTATACTAGCTAGCTAGCTAGCTCCACACACAAGAGAGAGGGGACGTACGTGCATGATCTCAATCATGTGCAGGTCGACAGGGCGGCCAGGCTGCGCGATCGTGAGCACTGCGTCCGTGACGATCTCCGTCAGCTGGTCTGCGAGCTGGGAACAAACAACAACAGCCACACGCTCGCACGCGTCAGCTTCACTCTCTCTCTCACTTAAGTACGCTCCCACGCCCTCTCACCTTCTGGTCCAACTTGGTACGGAGCGACGTGCGCGCAACGGAGCAGAGGAGCTCGCGGTCCTTGAGAATGTCGGGTTTCACGACCTTGAGCGTCTCGAGGACGCGCAGGACCTCGTCCTTTGCGAGCTCAAAGCCCTCCGAGAGGATGCGTGGGTGCAATCCATCTGCAAGGAAGCGCTCCGCCTGTTTGAGCAGCTCCCCAATGAAGAGCACAGTCGATGTGGTGCCGTCGCCCTACAAGAGCCCCATTACAGTGTTAGCTCTCGTGTGTGTGTCATTATGGCGTTACTGTGGGCCCCACACACACACACGCACGCACACACGCACCGTAATGTCGTCCTGGGCAGTAGCGGCCCGTGCAATGAGCGCAGCAGTCGGGTGCTGGATCTGCATCTCGTGGAGGAGGACGTTGCCGTCTTTCGTGAGCTTAATCTGCCCAGCGCCGCCCACGAGCATCTTGAGCGTGCCACGGGGGCCTACGCAGGCAAAGGAATGACGTCCACATTCAGTATTCACATACAGAGACACAGGGGCGGACATGCCCACAGGACATTCATAGTATCATGAGTTGGTCACTGCAAAGTTCCCCTCCTCTCTCTTTCGCTCACGTCAGCCTCGCCTGCCCACAAAAACAGCACACGCACCCAGGTTGGACTTGAGCACGCCCTGGAGCCCCTTCGCAGCGCTCACGTTCACGAGCAGCGCCTGCGACTTGCTCACGATCTCAGCGTTCGGGTTCATGCCGCGGTAGCTCATGCTTGCTGCCAGTGTTGGTTTGGAAGAAAGTGTGGCCAGCAAAGATTTCGACGCGACAAAGTACGAATTTATGAATGGTAGCGTGAGATAAATGAGGAAATTTGGGCGGCTCACTATTGAAAGAGCCAATAGCAATTGGACACTGCACCAACCTGCACAGGTTCTTCACATAAAAACTGCCAAGCAATTCCAAGAGGACGAGTTTGGGTCATCGCTCCAACTGCTCCAAGTCGGAGCAGCACATGATGACTTCGATCGATTGAGGAAAGACCCTCGCTCGCTCGCTCGATACCGAGGCTGCCTCACATCGAGGATGTTATGGTCTATAGTCCGTGGTGGTGAGCAAACGCTTCTCGATTTTGCCCAAGATCAAGCGAGGCTGAAGTTTACATGTAACTGTAGATCATCGCTAAGCGGTCTTGAGTCAGCGTCGCTGGAGATGGAAACTGACAATATTGACGCCTGGCATCTGATCGATTTGCGAACCCGCTCGCACGTCGGTGGCACTACCACGAAATCCAGGACGACACGAACAA
>JAASFJ010001277.1:0-10456 GCA_023333755.1 Globisporangium uncinulatum
CATGTTCACGAGTCCGCCGTAGAGCACGAGGATGGAACCGAGGATGTGGCCACGCTTGAAGCGCGTCTGGAGAAAGATGTAGGCGAGGACCATGTTGAACGGCAGACTGAGTTGGCCGAGCACATTCGCGAGGTTGCCGCTATAGTGTGGATGGTGAACGCACCAGTCAACAACCATGAGGCCAGAGAGGGCGGCAGTGCGTCAGCATAGCTCGTGAACATGGATAAGGAGACACGACATGAACGGGACGGAACGGGAGCTTCGTACCCAATGTGCGGCGTCGGGATCGTGCTGAGGAGGATGCTGAGCTGGTCCAAGAGCGCCATGATTGCAAACTTGTAGTGTGGGAACCGACGCATCTCGTCCGTAATGTCCTCTAAATGCTCATATTGGAAAGACAACAACTGTCACCACAGAGTCTACAGGCACGTTCGATGAGAAGCGCCATGAAGCCGACACCCACACGCACCAGTAAAGTACATTTTGTACCTCCAGAGAGGGCATGAGGCCACCAGTTAGTGCCTCGGAGCCATCGCGCATACTAATACTACAGAGTAGAGTGAAATCCCCTCTCAAACGCACCAAACAACCGGCCATGACGTGCTCAAGAACGCGATCGGCAGCACCACGTTCGAGAAGTACCAGAGGAACGCCGTGTAGTCGTATGTGATGCGTCTGCAGGCATAACAACAGCCACATGCCGCCCAGTGGTGTCAAGAGGACGGAGGTCCCAGATAATCGTCGGGTTTAGTTCGCAAGACTCCAGCAAGCGCCTAGTCACATTAAAAGAGAAAGACACCCACGTGTAGAGAACACGGTCGACGCAGCGTGCTGCGATGAGCAGGACGAGCGCGAGCGCAAGCTTCGACTCCCACAACAAGCGCTTCACGTGCATGGCTTCAGAGGCTTCGAAAACAGCGAATGACAGGGATGACGAAATCGGACACTCTGATAGTGAAAAAATGCCATGATACACTTATCATCCTCTCTTTCTTCACTACTACATCTCACAGAAAAACGAAGCCACTGGCTTCGTTTTTTCGCTCACTTGCAGCCACATGACCCGCCCCACTCGCCGATTCCCTCGCACGCACACACGTGCGCGCTGGTGATTTGCAGTACCCAACCACCCCCAATTCGCCCATCAACCACTCCTGGAAGTAGCAGCGCAATGATGTCGAACCCGACGAACTTCCCGGTCTCGACCACAATCGACGCGACTCCGACGACGTCTCTGACTCCGACCGTGGATGAGGTGGCCGTGAGGGACTCTTTGACCACGTCCGCCGACGAAGCAACCGCGATGGGATCTCCGTCCACGGCAATCTCGACGCCAGAGCCACCACCACTGACGCTCGAGCGTCTGCTCTCTGCATGCCGCGAACTTGCTGCCGCCGAGTTGTGGGAACTGCTCGCGAGCAGCTCGGGGCTTGCTCTGCTTCTTGATCAAGCGGACGACGGCGGAGACACCCCGTTGCTGGCCGCGGGTGCGCGGGACGACGTCGTGCGGGTTCTGCTGGAGTTCGGTGCAAGCGTTGACGGAGCGAACGCACGCGGCGTGACGCCGCTGTTTGATGCTTCACGTTACGGCGACCTGAAGGCCGTGATGACGCTGCTGGCGCACAATGCGACGGTGGACGCTGCGACAGCGAGCGGCATCACTTCGCTGTTCATTGCGTCCGAGCACGGCTTTGAAGACATCGTCACCGCGTTGTTAGCGCATGGAGCGAATGCAGACGCCGCAAATGCGAATGGCGCGACTTCGTTGCACATCGCCGTTCTCAAGGGACACAATGCTGTCGTGCGTTTGCTGTTGACGCACGGAGCGAGCGTCGACGCCGAGGTGATAAGAGCCCATACGCCGCTGCACTTCGCTGTGGCTGGTGGTCATGCTGATATCGTGATGACGCTGTTGGCGCACAACGCGACGGTGGACGCAGTGACCGCGAGTGGCGTCACTCCACTGTTCACCGTGTCCGATTTAGGCTTCGTGGACATCGCGGCCGCGTTGTTGGCGCATGGAGCGAAGGTGGACGCCGCAAACGCGGACGGTGTGACTCCTCTCCACGTCGCTGTTGTCAATGAGCACAAGGCTGTCGTGAGTTTGCTGTTGGCGCACGGAGCGAACATCGACGCTGAGACGACAGGAGTCGAAACGCCTCTATTCCTCGCTGCGTGTGGTGGCCACGCCGATATCGTGGATGTGTTGCTAGCACACGGAGCCAATGCCGGCACGAAGACAGCAGACGGCGCCACTCCGCTATACGCAGCGGCGCAGATAGGCCATATGGAAATTGTGGCCGCCTTGCTGGCCCACGGAGTGAGTGTCAACGCGTTCACGACAGACCAGTCGACGCCTATGTACGTCGCCGCAAGCCATGGGCATGAAGAAATCGTCAAGTTGCTGCTCTTGCACGGCGCGAACGTTAACGCAGTGAAGCAGGGCGGAGCGACGGCGCTGTTTTCTGCAGCCTCGGGGAGGCATAACGGTATCGTGGAGCTACTGGCGGCGCATGGAGCGGTACTCGACACAGCGATGGACCTCGAAATGACGCCGCTCCATTTTGCAGCCATGAATGATCACGTGGATGTCATAGAGACGCTACTGAACGTTGGGGCAAACGCTGAAGCGAAGATGGTGGACGGATCAACTCCACTCCATGCTGCTGCACTATTGGGGAAGAAAAGCGCTGTGGAATTCCTGCTCTCGCGCGGAGTAAACGCCAGCCCGACGAACGCGGACGGGGCGTCACCGTTGTACACTGCGATCCGTAATGGCCACAAGAATGTCGTGACTACGCTCCTGTCGCACGGGGCAAGCGCGAATGGTGTGACGGGGAGCCGAGCATTGCCACTCCAGGTTGCAGCGAGGTTGGGGGACGCGGACAGTGTGATCGAGCTGCTAGCGCACGGAGCGAAAGCCAATGCTGCTGATGCGTACGGCTTCACTCCGCTACATGACAGCAGTTTCAGCGGTCGCGAAGACATCGTACTCTTGCTCCTATCTCACGGAGCGAGTATTGACGCAGTGACGGCGAATGGCGCAACCATGCAACACATGTTGACTGAAGACGGTCGAACCGAACTTCTTGACGAAATTCGCTCACGTGGAACGAACATCCACTTATCGAACATAGACGGGATGACACCGCTGTACACGGCGGCGTTGAGTGGCCACAAGGGCGTCATCGATATTCTGCTGAAGCACGGCGCTCGCATCGACATTGCGACGATGAACGGCATGACTCCGCTCTACGTCGCCGCTCAGATGGGTTACAAGGAAGTCGTGGTCTCGCTGCTGGCAGGCGGAGCAAGCGTCGATATGGCGATGATGGATGGAGCGACCCCGCTCTGCATCGCCAGCCAGAAAGGTCACCAAGATGTTGTGGCCACGCTGTTGGCACAAAACGCGAACGTCAACGTGGCGAAAGGCGACAAGGTGACACCACTGCACCTGGCTGCCAACAACGGCCATGCGGAGCTTGCGAGCATGCTGTTGGATCACGGAGCTGATATTGACGCTGCGAGGACCAACGGAGAGACCCCGTTGTTCACAGCAGCTGCGGCTGGGCACGCGACTGTCGTCGAGGAGCTGCTAAAGCATGGACCGAACATCGAGGCGACGATAATGGAAGGAGCGACACCGCTTCACATTGCAGCTCAGAGCGGCTACAAGGATGTAGTTGTCGCCCTGCTGCCACACGGTGCCAGTGTTGAAGCAACAGATGTGGCCGGAGGAACGCCACTGTTCGCCGCCGCTAGGAATGGTCACAAGGAAGCTGTGATCGAGCTGCTGCGGCACGGAGCAAGTGTCGACAAGACAGACATTGACGGTTCGACTCCGCTTTGTGTCGCTGCAGAGTCCGGGTACATCGACGTCGTCACTGAGCTGCTGCAGCAAGGAGCGAGCGTCAACGCAGCGAAAAAGAGCGGAGAGACTGCGCTGTTCGCCGCTGCCAAGCGGGGTCACAGTGCCGTCGTGGAGATCCTGGCGGCACATGGAGCGGCACCCGAAAGCAAAGGAAGAAGCGGATTGACACCGCTACACGTCGCAGCCTTCGGCAATCATGTCGATGTCATCGCGACGCTTCTCAGCCATGGAGCGGACTCTGAAGTGAAGATGTTGGACGGATCGACTCCACTCCACGCTACTGCACTGAAAGGGCGGAGAGATGCCGCAGAACTCCTACTCTCGCGTGGAGCGAACGTTGACGTAGCGTCTGCCAGGCGAGAGACGCCGCTGCACTTTGCCTGCATCCGTGGACACCGCGAGGTCGCGCAGTTACTGTTGTCCCACAGAGCCAACACCAGTGCGACGAATATCGATGACGCGGCTCCGTTGTACGTCGCGATCGAGGAGGGTCACAAAGACATCGTGACTGCGCTGCTGACGCACGGGGCGAGTGCAAACCCGGTGACGTGGACACTAAAATTGCCACAACGCATTGCAAGTCAAGTGTTAGCAGCGATGAAGAGCGGTCGCAAAGACGTCGTTGCTTCGCTGTTGTCGCGCCAAGCACGTACAACCACGGCGAAGCGAGGGGTGGCAATACCGCTGCACATCGCGGCAAAACTTGGGTACGCGGATGTCGTGTCCGTGCTGCTAGCGCACGGTGCGGAAGTCGATACTGCTGACATGGACGGCCGCACTTCGCTGCACGTTGCGAGCTCCAGCGGTCACATGAATGTCGTGATGGAGTTGCTGTCCTATGGCGCGAGTGTCGACGCAGTGACGGACGACAAAATGACACCACTGCTTGCCGCTGCCGGAGAAGGACATCTTGACGTCGTGGTCGCCTTGTTGTCCCACGGAGCGAGAGTCGACGTAACGATGGTGAATGGGAAGACGCCTCTGCACGCCGCTGCGGGTAGCGGGAACGTTGCTGTGCTTCGCGCTCTCCTCGGCGCAACTTCCAGAGCAGATACCACCTTTGTGCCAGCGTCGATGGATCGAGTTACAGTGTTGTCTGAGGCGGATACGACTGCAGACGAAGTAGAAGCTTCTACACAGTCTGCTCTCGAACGACCGAGTCGCAGGCTGCTGGAGCTCGTCGATATCGAAGGAAACACTCCTGTCCTCACTGCAGCGAGAGGCGGCCATTTCGACGCAGTGGTGCTGCTGTTGAGCGCTGGCGCGTGCGCGCATGCTCGCAATTCGGATGGCGAGACGGTGCTGGTGTTTGCTGCATGGCGAGGCAGCGCTGGGGTGATCGCCACGCTGTTCGAACAAGGGTATCTGACTTCTGGGACTTGCACATGTGGTGCCGATCAGCAAGGGCCACTGGTGGCCGCGACACTGCAGACTTTGTGCGAGTACACGCTGCAAACGCACGAGTTCCGGACAATGTGGTCGCGAGTGGTCGACCGATCAGCCAGGGTCTATGACCGTCTACTGACATCTGCGGTGACGCTCTTTGAGAACGTCTTCCAGCTCGCCATGATCATCTTCCACTTGCTTCAGCTCAAAGCCACATGCTCACTTGGTAGTGTGTTCACCCGCCTTGTTGCGAGCACGGCAATCACGACGCAGTTCCGGGACGTTCATACGGAGCTTCGATTCCTCGAGCTCGCAATCGGTGTGGAACCCGATTTCGATGACGTTGCAGCATCGCCACTGAGTACATCTACACCTCAGCACGATGATCGCCAAAACGATTGGGGGATGCAGTGTTCATATGATGAGCTGGCGCTGTTGGAGCGATTTCGAGAGGTGATCGACGAGTGGACGCTGGAGCAGTGGCGCGAGAAGAAAGCAGAGATGCAAAGCCCGCTCGAAGAAGCGGCGTTTCTCCTGCACCACAAGATGTCGTCGCAGGGCGAGTCATGCAACTCGGATCTGCTGGATCTCCTGAACGTAGCGCTGATGAAAGTGCTGTCTGCGGTCAAGCAGACAGCGCCACCGGTCGTCCCGAAATGGTTCATTCCGTCGCACGAACTGTACATGGATCTCTACGCGATCGAAGACAGCACCAACGTGACGGGTTCGTCAGGGATCTCGACAGTGACTCGCGGACGCTGGTCGAGCGCGGCTGTTGTGAAAAGCCAGATGCCGCGAGACGCGTTCCTCGAGGCTGTGAATGTTTGTTTCCAGCATAACCATCCGAACGTGCTCAAGATGTTCGGCGCATCCCACCTTCAAGTCCCGTTCGTGGTCGTGTTCGAGAGCGTCGCGAGCACGAGTCTGCGTGAGTACCTGAAGCGCGAGGAGCACAAGCACGAGGTGTGGCAGAAGCTGCTCGAAGTATCGCTCGGACTCCAGTACCTGCTCGAACGCGGATTCGTGCTCAAGAACCTCCGATGCGACGACATCTGGGTCGGCGCTGACGGTGTTGCGAAGATCTGCGCGTTCAGGTGCAAGAGCTCAACTGACCAACTCCGAAACGAAAAGATTGCGCAGGACGCGACAAAAACTCAAGACATCCGCTGGCGAGCACCAGAGTGCCTTCTCGGCGAGCCGTTATCCGCCGCGTCCGCCGTGTTCGCATTCGGGATGTGTGCACTGGAGGCGCTGACCGGCGAGTTGCCGTGGGGACCCAACGAGCTGCTCGTGAATGTCTATCGCCAAGTCTTGTTCGGCTACCGACCTAAGCTCCCTGGAGGGCTGTCCGACAACCAAGTGGCCCTGATCGACCAGATGTGGAAAAGGAATCCGGTGGCGAGACTGACAGTGGCAGCTTTGGTGCTCCAGTTGGAGCATTTCGCGCGTGAGGCAGTCTCTGAGCGCCGGCGGCTTCAGTACATCGCACATCATGATAAGCGCCGAACGTCCAAGCTCGACAACTTCCTCTTCCCCGAACTCGGGCAATCGATCGAACGGTTCATCCTGCGGAAGCTGAAGACGAAGTGCGGCTGGTGTACAGAGTCCCCGGACGCCGTCACGCATATCTTCAAGCGGACGTGTGACATTCTCGCCGTCGTGAGCTCTCAACACCGACCCGCGAACGACTTTGCTGTTGGAAGGTTCATCGAAGTGCTCCTGAGCTTCGACAGATTCCTGAGCGGCTTCAGGCGCGGGAAGTCCATCCTGCGGCGCTCCAAGAGCCAAAAGGTGACGCTGCAGAGCCACGTCTTCCATCGTCGACTCGACGAAGTGCTCGAGCTGCTGTCGCCATCGACAAGGGATCCGATCCATGAGTGGCGGAGCATACAGGAGCTGTCGTCCCGAAGCCGAGAGAACAGCGCTGGTTCCGGCACCAATCGCGGAGGAGACTCAACGGCGTCCAGCGCTGCATCCGGCACCGATCACGGCGGAGACTCGACGACGTCCAGCGCTGGTGTCGCCACAGGAACATCCTGGAGATTTCTTGACGGACCCGTGAGGATCGTACGCTTCGAGACCAGCAAAGTGAACGAACAGTTTGAGAACTTGGACGAACCGGTGACCGACGCTACAATGGCTGCTCATCCCATCCTCGCTTCCGACCTTGGCGAAGATGCTGACGCTGACAAACCTCAAACTGGTGTCAAAGAGGATGCTGGAGATCCGCGATGGCTCATTCATACGTTTGACCTGAAGTACGACACGAGCAGCGACAAGATCGGCGTCGGCGCGTTCGGTGAAGTGTTCAAGGCGACGTGGCGCAACACGCCGGTTGTGATCAAGTTCATGGGCTACGAAGCCGATGGGAGCGCGTACAACCGCGAGCTGTTCTTCCACGAACTTCGCGTGTGGTTCCCGCTGAACCATCCGAACGTGCTGCAGCTCTACGGTGCGTGCCACATCGGGAAACGTTTCTTTGTGTGCGAGCTGGCTGGGAACGGAGACCTCGGCAGCTACGTCCGCAAGAACGAGGCGAACACAGCGAGGAGCTGGCAACTCCTGCACCAGGTCGGGCTCGGACTTCAGTACTTGCACGAGCATAGCGTCGTGCATAGCGACCTCAAGTGCGACAACGTGCTCATCGGCGCGAACGACGACGCAAAGATCATCGACTTTGGGCTAAGCTCGATCCTGAACACTGCCGAGATCAAGGTCGACCCGAAGAAGGTGGGGGCGGTGCAGTGGCGGTCGCCCGAGTACCTTCAAGGCGAGCGCTTGACGCTCGCGTCCGACGTATATTCGTTCGGGATGCTGATCGTGGAGCTGGCGGGCGGAGAGCCACCATGGGGCCAAGCCACGCCGGACTTTACTGTGCGCGACCGCGTCCGGACCGGCCGCCTCCCGCAGCCACCTGCGTCCATGAGTTCTCTGCAGTGGAACTTGATCCGCATGATGTGCGCACCGGATCCAGCGCACCGAGTGACGATTTCGTTCGTGGTTGAGAAGTTGCACCAGTTCTCCCAGCAGCAGAAGCAGGAGGAGGAGTCGTATGCTTTGAGCGTGACCTCGAAGGCAGTCGAGGTTCCATCTGTTCCTTGATAGCGAGAAGGAGCAGTAAGGTACGGTAGTATCGTTGGAAAGGGCGAGATGACTGCTCCTCTGTCTGGATACTGGAACTGCACAACAGAACAAAAGGCGACACCACGTACGTGGAGTACCCATCATAATCATACTTACATTCGACTACCTTCCGGGCTCGAGACTGGGAACCGTGCTTCGAGCCACTGCAACAGGAACGTAAAGACGTCGTCCTTCTCGGGGTCGTCGAAGAGCGAGTGGAACATGCCGTCAAAGATCTTGAAGTGCTTGTCGCGGCTGCGCAGCTTCGCAAAGAACTCGACTGCAGCCGCGAGGCTCGTAACCTGGTCCGCCGAGCCCATGAGAAAGAGCACGGGCACGCGACACGCGACGCTCTTTGGGTCCGCGAACCGTGGCTCCCGCTGCAATGCCGCCCCTGCACGCAGCGCAAGGTTCCCCATGCGCACGGTCAGGTTCTCCCGGACCGTCAGCGGGTCGTTCTCGTAGTCGTCTAGGAAGGCCGGGTCGCGGCACAGGAGCTCGGTCTTGACGGCCTGTACGACGCGGAGGGTCGGGACGATCACTGCTAGCGGGCGCGCAAAGAGCGCTTGGAATCGCAGGATGGGCCGCCACTCGACCGAGATCGCAGGCGCCGCGAGCACAAGGCCGGCGAACTCGTGCTGCTCTGTCAGCAGTGTTTGCAGCGCCACAAGCGTGCCGAACGACGCACCCATAAGGATCAGCGGCACCGACGCAACGGCCTCTTCGTCTTGTCCTTCTTCCCACGCGGGCGCCAGCATCTCTGGGAGCACGCGGCGCTTCACGACGTTGCTTATAAACGCGTTCGTGTCGTCCACAAAGTGGTCGAACCGCTCTGCGTACGCACGCACGCCAGGCCGGTCCGACTCGCTCTCGCCGTGGCCGAGCAGATCGTACGCTGCTGCGCCAAAACCCGCTTCGCATAGCTGCTCGTACAGGTGGAAGTGCCGCCGAGCGTGCTCCGTGATCCCATGGAGGAACACGACGACACCACGTAGCGCTACAGCGCGTGGTGGGAACAGGCTCACGAACGCCAGCGATTGGCCACGCGCGTTGCGGAAAGTGCCGCTCGTGTGGCGCAGGTGCAGCGGCATGTCGGACGCGCGCCAGGAGCTCGGGACGCTGTCGCGCAGCGAGTCCACACTCGACCGCGTGCGCGTCGACGAGGACATGCCACCCAAGCGCGGCTTGTGTGTTGCGAGGTGATACTGGAGTCAGGCAGCCGGTTTTTAGTCTGTGGACGACGCGAAGGGAACGACTCGAGGGAACAACGATCGGCGCGATTTCGATCATCAGATATCGAGTCGATTTGACGACGACGTGTCAAAGAGTGGTTGTGGTGGGCTGACTACCTCCGGATGTCGTCACGATGAACCAATGGTTTTCCGGTGCGCAATTCGTCACAGCGAAAAAAACAGTGAGCAATGACTCGTTGACACATCCATCTACGAACGAGTCCGAGGACACTTTGGTCACTCGTACCGATCCAGTCTCAGCTTTCCACGAGTCCGTGCTCACTGTTTTCACGACAAAGGAAGAGCACCACCACAAGTGGCCACATAATCAACAAGAGGGAGGTGACGCGAACTGCGTCCGCCAGCCACTCCCTATTGCTACTGTTTTGTGGCGTTGGAGGCTAAGTGAGTAAGTGTTGATCACTTTCGACGGCTCTCAAACGCCATCCATGCAAAAGCCAACCACGTGCTTCTCTTTCTTGCTACCTTTGCAGCGAGTCCTGTTCGTTTTGCCTCTAGCTACTCCTCACTACTTACTCAGACGGAGCGCTCGCTCGTTCAATAGTGGATCGTCACGACCACGAGTCTCATGCGATCCTCACTTTCCAGGCTCCCTCCCCACCTCATCCCGTGCTTCGCTGGTCTGCGCTCTCTACACCACATCGCGCGAACGCCGCTCCTCGTCCGAGTGGCGCGCAGGCGTCGAGCCATTCGTGCCATACCGGGGCTTGCCGGCCGAGTCGCGGCGGATCAGACGCTGCGACGGGTTCGGGCTCTGCCGGTACAGCAGCTTCCCGCGTTTCTTCTTCATCAAGTGCGTCTTCTGCAGCGTCGGCGACGCGTA
>JAASFJ010001278.1:0-10454 GCA_023333755.1 Globisporangium uncinulatum
CACCGAAAAACTACAAAAACGGAAAGCCTTTTGCATCAATAACTCCATTCAATAATTCTGGCTGGCGGCGTCTTTTACGTTCAACAAGACAGTGGCATGACAACCATTTGGAAGTCGTTTATCGTCAATGCATTATGTTAACCCACACCTCAAGGGCTAAATTTCAGAGCTTCACCGGGCATAGCACGGCACTTTTTTTGAAAGGTTAACACCGTTTATCACAAAAGATATACTGTAGTTTGCGAATACAAGACGAGCGGAGATAACCCTGCGAGGTATTGCTATCACCATGAATTTTGTCCAATGGAATACCGCGCCCAACAGTCCATTCGAAAGTGATGACCCCTATTAGTGGTAGTTAGTCTTGACGGATGCTTCGGAGCGGTTGGCGGAACGACGGAATTCATGTTTTGATTGGAAAAACAGCCATCATTTTTTTATGAAAGACAGTCAATAAAAAGCTGACTGTTGGCTCATGTTCGATGATTGGCTTTCATTGGGCAGAAGGGTTTTCTATCATCAATCAAAATCAATTGTCTTTCAAAACTGACGACCCCTAATAGGGGTCGTCAGTTTTGAAAGACAATTGTTCTGCTCAAGCTGACTGTAAAATACACCATCAAGAATATTAAACACAGGGAATGATGGCGAAGGAAATTCGAAAAGTTACCATGGCATAAAAAAGCTACAACAGTCTTGCTCGCTTGCCAGTTCGTCTGCTTCAGATCGGAGATTTGAACGCCTCTGTACTCGAGTTGAAAGTGGATGTACTGTCCTGCGCTCGCATTATATTTAAAGAGGCTTTATTGATGCAGCGAACAGAGCTTTAGGCATGCAAGTGTTTGTATGATAGTTTTGCGTGGTGCCAATTTGGTGAAGGTGGGTGTTGAATCCCACTTCCATGTGGGTATTTGACGTTTGTTTTTCAATTCGCACATGACATCTGCTCATCTCCACAATTGGTGCGGAAAAGTCTTTACCCCCCCCCTCGTATAAAAGTAGTATTTTGCTGATCTTGGCGGGAGTTCTCCTCGCTTTGGCGTGCGAGTTGCACGAATGGCTTCCTCTCATCGATGCGGATCAAGATCACTAGGTAACGATTGGCAATTCACATGAGTGTCACGCCAATCAACAAGCCGAAAATTCGCCGAAAACAGTATGCACCCGCTTTGAGAATTACTTGATTAAATTATGCCTATTTATACTCCGATACAAACGTCACATACAAAAAGCAAGTTTTATGTCGAAGCTCCTCGTTTTTCATCTACTGCTTGTGCGAGTCGTTTTGGCATCGACAGCCAGCACCTCCTCACTGTATCGGCGTTGATGCGACTCCACATGTGACATTGGCAAGCCAAATCATGCTTATGAGCCTAAGTACGAATCCGGATTTTCGGAGCTTAAACGATAGCTGGGTATCCTAGCTACAGATTGAGCTATTCAGTGCTTCAAATAGTCAAACTTTGACTTCACAGCGCTCGATGGCGCGAGGCACCCCGACAAAATACGACATTTTCAACTTTTTATATGTACCTGGCCGTTAGTAAATTTTCCTTCCGGATTCGTTTTTACAGTCATATTCAGTGAATTTGCAGGAGAACATGGTCATTTCACTATTTTTGACAAGTCAATTTGACTCACCTTGTGTTTTTTGGACAACACATTTTCCGCTTTTTCTCGAAAATTCGTTTAGATCCGAAATTGAGAGGTCAGTTTGAGGGTGATAATCTCGAAAAATCAAATGGTTCATACGCATAATTTGGTATGCCGTGGTCTCATATACGTTTTGGCTTGCTAGTAGATCGCACAAGTTCAGGGCTTGGTCATACCGCAACCCACATGTCACCGCTGACAAAGATGTTCGCCAGACTTATGGGCTGTAGAGTGCTGTAAATGCATGAAATAGGAAATCTGAGGTGTCAGATGCGACCTCTTGTGATGTCTGCGCGTAATGCACGTGGGCATTGTGTTCGAGCTATGCCTTGATCAAAGGATGTTAATACCGGGACTCAAGGAAAGTTGTTGCGGTATGTGAGGGGAAACGGAAAGTGAGGTATAAGCTGTCATGAAGAGCCACACGTACAATACCTTGCTTTTGTATGTAATGTTTGTATCGGAATATAAATAGGCATACTTTAATCAAGTAACTATTCTTCGGGTGCAGATTATTTTTCGGCGATAGTCATTTGTGCCGCAGATTGGTGGACAAGCCTGCGTTCCGCCAATCCCCGCATAGAAATCTCCATCCGCTTTGCGAGACGATGACGTGCATGCAATTTCTGTGCCAAAACATGCAGACCCCTTGACAAGATCAGAAATAACTGCATTTTCAAGTGGAGGTGCAGACTTTCCACACCAATTGTAGGTATTACACCATTTCACGTTCCGTCAGAGAACTGTTTCATCTCAATGAGAGAATGGTAAACTCAAAGGGAGAAACTTTTAAATTCAATCACTTAACCCCCAAGCACTATTGCCTGTATTATTTACGTTAGCGAATTCTTCAGTATCGAAAACATTAGAAAATTATTTCGACCCCAACGTGAAATCAAAATAAGAGCTCTCACGTGCAAAGCAGAGGGGTTGGGAATGCACACACGTCCTTGCACACATGCAACTCTCGGAAAGAAAGTCCACATTTTCATAATTATGAAAGTAGGCGGGGTGACACACCTCATCCAATCCAATCCCATCCAAGCAATTTTTATATCTTGGAGCACGTTACCTCTCCATACTGTTGTAAGTCTGAGCCAAATCTTGATGTCGAAATCCGCTCTCTCCCCACATACAAAAAACAGTCAAAATGAGCGGTCAGGAGCTGTCGAGAACTCTCGCGCTCTTTTCAGAGAGGGAAGTTTCGAAAAGAGCACTGGCCAGACAAATGCCCTCAAAATGGGCGTTGATCCAGCGTCGCCTTCGCTCGGAGTGATGGACGTCGCGGCCGCCGCCCGCGCGGTCTCTTGAGACTAGATGGATCTGGATCTCACCCGGGACTCAAGGAACAAGTGGTGTGCACAGTGTTGACTACGTTGTGGGCGAGGAGGAAGTGGTCGCGTTGACGAGAGGTGCGTCGGCGTGAGAACACGTCTGGTGCATCACGCATTCGATGTGCGTACGCTTCTATGAGGACGTTTACAGCCGAACGCGCAGGCCCCGCGACGACAATCAAAGGCGCCCAGTACGACTACCGCCACGTCAGCCACCACGGCTGCCACGACATCGAGCGCCACAATCATGACCACAACCATGGCTACCACAACCACAAAGCCACGGCGTCAACCGCCAAGCGCGCACCGGCGAAGAAGTCGAAAAAGACTGCGGCGGCGAAGCGGCGGACTGCCGTGGCGGCTGCTGTGCTGCGAACGCAGCCTTCAAATCGTGGTGATTCGACTCCGGCCGCGTCGACGTCAGCTGCGGGATCACATGCTGTCGTTGCATAACCTGTCGCGCCGACCCCTCCCACAGTGCCCGCCATTGCGATAACAACTCAAACGCGCCCGCCTGTCGCCCCACAGTTCCCTGCTTCTTCCTCTCCACCCCGCCCACATGCGCCTGGCAAACGCCCGATCTTCACCCGTCTCGCGCTCGACTTCATGGACAGTGAAGAGGAGAGAGAAGAGGAGATGATCGAGACCGAGGACGACAGTGATCTGGACCCAGTTTCCTTATCTGGTATGTACAGCATACGGTGTTTTCGTTATCCTGTATCATTCTGCCGTGGACAGGTTCTACACGTCTGTTTCTCTAGCGATGCAACTGCTGTGCATGGGCTACTACCTGATCGGCACGATCCAGACAAAGTCGGCCGGGCGTTTGTAAAGCCATCGTAGTGTGAAGACTTGGCGCCTTGATTGCAAGTAGAGAAGCGATTAATATAGTAGTACAAGGCGTGGCTCTCACTCTCTCACGCATGTTGTGGTTACCTACGAGCTCTCATGGAGCACTGGACCTGGTGGTATCCTAACCGACAGTGACGGTGCCGTCCGTTGCTGTCGGCAAGTTCTCTGCTCGTGCTGCTGGGATGAGATGACCGAAACGGACGCTACACGATGACAAGAGGAAGCGGCGTCCAGACACCGTCACACGTGGAGTCTGCCAGATCGTGATGTGTAACGTGGTGAAGAACATGCATGCGATCAAGTGGTGGGACACGGAGCCGGTGTACCTCCTCTTTGTTGGCGGGAGCGTCGAGCTCGACCGAGTCGCTCGCAAAGGACGGACAGGCGACAAGTAGGAGGTCGCATGCCCGCGGGTTGTCAAAGACTACCAGGCGTTCATGGGAGGCGCCAACGTTCACGGTCAACTGCATCTCCAGCGATACAGCATCCAACGCTCGCTCGTGTTCCGTAAGTACTACAAGTCCCTGTTCTTGGGACTTGTAGATCTAGCGATTGTGAACTCCTACGTCGTGCACAAGGAGCACCATGCTGCGGCCGGCGCGCAGTCTCTTTCACATGTCCACTTTCTCAGGCAGGTCCACATCATCCTTGTGCAGTTGCAGGACGACGACAAGACCGCCGCCAATACGTTCGGCAGCGGTGAGCTGTCGCGACTGTACTTGCTTTCAATCGATTGGGTCTGACGGCGTGTGTTTGCAGGCGCGTGTACAAGTGTCACGTCGACGCCAGCTTCGCAAGGTAGACACGCTCGCGAGCTCATCGACGAGTGGCGCGAGTCGTCTGGCCAGCGAAAGCGCCGGAAGAATGCCTGCAAGGTGTGCTCGATTCTCGAGTCACGTGGAACGATGTCGGTTCATTTTTGCGGTGGGTGCGACAACGCGCCGGTGTTACTTTGCGAGCGAGCCCAACACATAGTACGCGGCGCGGCCATGTCGTGCTGGGACATCTGGCACAGCGAGTGGCGGAACGGTACCGGCAAGCCATCCGATAGCCGCAAGATCCGCCGCCGGCTGCCTGCCGCGACAGCGCAAGCATCTCGTACGACATCCTCACCAGCACCATCGGTGGCAGCAGCTTCGCCTGCTGGCAGCAACGCCCGAGCGCCAAATGTGAGCAGCCAAACTCCTAGTGGGCAGCGAAAGAGACCAGCAAGCGCGCCAAGCTCGCAGACGAGAGCGAAGAAGACGACGACGACGACGATGCCGACGTGAGGCTGCTGACCTTGCGTGTCCGTTGCGTAGTGGTCAATCGCACGTTTTCTGTTTGGTTCTCAGATTGTTATCCTGTATATGGTATCCTGTACTATGATCTTCTCGAGTTGAGAGATTCCTTTCGATCACAATCGAATCTGCCTACTAAGCAATCATTTGATGACAACCTTCAAGAGACATGTTTCACTTGATAACACAACCGGGCCTCTATGGAGACAGATTTTTGTATACGGATTTATATGGCTCCCAAAAACGAAAAAATAAATCTCTACAAATGCGGCAGCGGTTGGAGCGTGTCCCGTTGTTACTCCAATTTTAACAAGTATTAGGCAGGATAAGCGCTTCGTGATTGTACAAAAACACAAGTTAACAAGACGACACATCTCCTTTTCGCACATTTATTTCCCCACTTCGCCAGAGATGCCACGATCGCCTACTTCTCAACCATACAAATACCTTGCCATTCTTTAACGTGTAATGTACAGTTTTAGAGGGGCAAAAAGCTTAGTACTTGAGGGGTTAAAAAAGTTGACCCAATCCTACGCTTTATTGTGCATCTGGCATATCCTTGAAGGTGCAAACAGGAGCGCGAAATCTCACAGTGTGGGCAAAACACGACTGACAAAGACGACGAGTCACCACCTCTTCCATGCAAAGATCGGCAGCAGCGACGAGAAAGCTCTCTCAATGAGCCTTTTGCGTCATGCCGCGCGGCTGCTGCGAGGTGTCCTCGCGGTGAGCGGCCAAATCTCGCTTTATTGCCGCCTTCACCGTCGAGAACACGTCTTCTAAAGGATTTAGCATCGGAGAATGTGGTCCGAGCCTAAGCAGAGTTGCCCCACTATGTTCGTCCTCTCCGAGCACCTCCTCCGCGCGCGTGTGGCACGGCGAGTTATCTAAGACTATCACGATTTCGCTCACTCCTGTGCTCTCGTGAGCACAGAGGAGCAGGCGTCTCAAAAGCTCTTGCACTCCTCGATCTTGAAGCTGTTGAACTGTCGCCCACAGTAGGTGAGCCGTCGCTCGAAACGCAGCCAATGGTGTGCAGGTTTGCGTCCTTCCCAGCCGTGACAGCTTTGGACACTCAATCAACACGTGCGCTCCGTTCCACCGAGCGAGACGTCCATAGGTTGAAGTTCGTTTCACCCACACAATAAACACTATTTTCTGTGTTGGTTGGCAATGCGAATAGAGATGTCACTCGGTTAAATCACTATTGGTCAGTCCCCCTGATATTCATCACTATACAAACATACCTTGCGACAGAAGTTCGAGCAGCGTCACCACGCTGGAAGCGTTTCTTCCTGTTTACCGGCATGTTCATAAGTGAGCTGTGCTGGTGTAACTTCTTGACCGTGTAGCCGACATCGTCGACCGCCCGCTTCACTGTCTGCTTGGACACTTGGACGCCTAACCCGTACAGCAGCGCGTCAACCATCTCGCGAATGGCGAGGTGGCAGTTGTCTTCAAGCTGCTCAACAAGAAAGGCCTCCATCTTCTCCGTCACGCGCTCGTATTGATACACGCCCGTCGCGACGGAGCAGCATCCCACTCGTCCGTTGTTCGCGGCTCATAGACCCACTTCCACGCGGCCTTGCACGGGATGTCAAGGGCGGCCGCGATGCTCTGCCACTTGCCGCCGTCCTTCGCTTCATTGAGTACGCGTTGCTTGTCCTTGAGCGTGTGAGGAATAATCGCAAGTGAGACCGCAAAGCGTTGCGGCTGAGTCGATGTGCGATTGGTGGCGAGAGCCGGTGAGCGTGCGTGACCATCAGTTTTTGAATGGTGCGCAATACATCCTTCCAAATTAAATTAAAAGTGATGTTTTCTTTTTGGCAAGCTTCTCTCTTTGAGTTTACGGTTCTCTCTTTGAGATGAAACAGTGTTCTGACGGAACGTGAAATGGTGTAGACTGTTCTTTAGTCTAAACCTGAGAATGCGGCGCCGATTTATACAGTCAACCAAATAGGTTTGCGGACACCCCTGTTTTATGTCCGCTTGTAAAGATTTTTTAGAATTATTAGGCACTCGAACATGTACGTTTGGAATCACAACGTCAGTGCGAATCTGCCAATAGCTTTTTCCTTCTGATTTGAGCAGTTTGTGAGACGGTATACAATTTTGCTGACATTTGCCTGTCAGTTAGCTTTGCGGACACCCTATTGTATCTTGATTAAGATTTGGTTCGATTAATGACTGGCTTGCAATTAATATGAATTTCAGTATGGGTACACCCGAAAAAGAGGACGCAATTGACATCGGGTTTTCCTGACGCGGCACGAGGCTTGTTTTCACACAAACGTCGTGCATACAAAAATAAAGACAAAACTATTGCTGAAAATTGTGTACAACCACACAATCCGCAAAAAAGCACGCAAATAGCTCTGTTGCGAGCAAGTACATAACTGAGAAGGTTACGCGTTTGGAGTGCTTACTGTCGCAAGTGCTATGTGTAAGTCTGACGCGTGCCTCGTACGCTCTCTTTGTATGATGTCATCGCGAAGGTGGAATTTTTGGGATCCACCATTTGGACTGTCGAAGCCTTCTAATTGTATGGGAATATGGCAAAAATGGCTGGCATCACTAAACACCGCTTTGGTGGCCAGTGAGCGCGTATATGGACAAGAACGACCGACGCCCTCATCATGCACGACAGAGAAATTGCCGCTGAAGATCATCCTGTCCACAACAACCTGTTTTGAGGTCACTTTCGCCCGCTTTTGCTAGGTTTTCCTCGCATGAACGACTTCCCACCAGTAAAACAGCAAAAACGCCAA
The DNA here is from genome assembly GCA_023333755.1 of Globisporangium uncinulatum. Classification (NCBI taxonomy): domain Eukaryota; phylum Oomycota; class Peronosporomycetes; order Pythiales; family Pythiaceae; genus Globisporangium; species Globisporangium uncinulatum. The sequence goes on from JAASFJ010001278.1 coordinate 7,888, forward strand.
ATAAATATACTCATTTTTGTATAGTCTCAACTGCAACTATCCTTTTGTCCACCTGGCACAAACGGAAATTTGTATGGGAGGTCAATGAAAAACTCCGAGTTTGGTGGCGATGGGTTCGTTTGATCTGTGCCAAATCGTTGTGGGAATTACATATCTAAATAGCAGCGCTCAATTCGCAAAACTCGAGTCATCGTGCGAAATAAACTTTTGGCACTATCCTTTTGTCCACCAGTGTAATAGGCTTTCCTGCTGGTTATCACTATTTAGATAACGACGGAAAAACTCCCGCAACGGAAGAAGACGGCATCGACTTTTGTTGGACATCTTAAAATTGCTCACTAGTAAGCTCCAATAAAAGAGCGAGATTTCTGCCTTTTTAGCCAATAGTCAGTGAGCAGGATTCTTGGCTGTCCTTCAGTGAGATTGGGAGCTTTTCAGGCCTCCCCACTTGGCAAAGATACCTCGAAATCAGGCGTCCTACACGCTGAAGTTGAAGCGCGAAGCGCTCGAGCTCCTGCAACAGGCCGGTGCCTCTGAGACGACTCGCGCTCTCAACATCCCTCGCCGAAAGCTGAGCGACTTGGCGCACAGCGCCGACGCACCACCGCATTTGAAGGGAGCGAGAAGCGGAAGACAATCGGCAGACAGGGCGTGAAAGAAATCATGCCCTTCGCGCAGGACCTGGTCCTGTTCATGAAGGACGTTCGTTGAGACAAAAAGCTTCTCTCGATCTCCAGTACGATCGCTTTCGTGGAGAAGCACTATACCGACTGGCTTCGACAGTAAATGGACAGTAATGTCTCTAATCGTACCTACAATGCCCTTATGCGCTTGTTTCAACGCTTTGCAAAACGGACGCTCAACCTACGCTTGCTTCGAATTGGCCGCGTGTGTGTACTGATGTCTCATGTTGCTATCATATAGGCATGGTTTCTCCCAACGCTCTCCTGCACACACGAAAGTGCCCGCCGAGACGCTGCACGTGGCTCGTCTGTCGTTTGCCGCTTGCTTCTGGTCAACTTACAGCGATTTCGGACCGTCACAGATCCTTAATGTCGACAAAACGAGCGTCTTGCTCGACGACATGCCTCGTCACGCATGGGCACGGTAGAAGGTCGGGGGTTCCACGAACATTCTCGGAACGGCGACACGATATCTGCGCATCACAGCGATTTTGTATTGTGTGAGCGGACGGGAAGAAGCTCCAGTTGTTCTTTGTTGTGAAGTGACAGCCAGGCGGCAAGATCGAGCAATGGGAGCTTCCGCGCTGCCCACGTGGACATTAATACTTTGTGCAAATGAACACTTGGATGGACCAGGACGTGTGGCAGCAATACATGAAGCGCCACCTTCGCTACGAGATCGAGACTCCGTTGGTTCTCATAGTCGACAACTTTGTAGCGCTCGCGAGTGAGAAGGGGCAGGAAGGCGTAGTGACGAAAGCGTGCTGTACGGTCTGTTCGCTACCAGCGAACACGACAAATGTCAGTCAGCCTCTAGATGTAGGCGTTGTGGGCCCATTTAAGGCCAAACTTCGCTCTTTGTGGCTGTCAGAGACACATGAACCGCGCACCGCGTCCAAAAAACGGCTCACGATGATCAAGCGCGCGATCGTGGCATGGGAAGCGGTCAACGGGAGTGTGATACGCTTGGGTTTCGAGAAAGCGCTCCCTCAATACGAGGTCGCTATGGTTTGACGTCATTCATAACTTTGACTTAAATCTAGTATGCATACCATGAAGCTCTTCAAATGACATAAGTCTAACTGATAGTAACATACATAGTTCTGTCCAATCAAATCTGATCACATGTGGATGGCGTGTTTTTGCATCGTTTCAGTTGATTTGTCGCCTGGTACAAATCGTGTTCCGTTTGGTTAGGGTAGTGTCTAAATTAAAAGTGTAAAATTATGCTGAAAGTAGTTTTGATAAGGGGTTTAAACAAAGCGACCGCGTTTAAACTCGCGCATTGCTGAAACTCGATGTTCGACTAAGTGCGAGTCTCTCGCACCACTCATGACTGCTGTCATTCTGTGCTTCGCACAAGTCTACAAGACCTCACTTCCGATCCACATCACTCACTCACCCGCCCCTCGCCACAAGAATTAGATGGCCACCACAGGTCGATCACGCTGCCCTGAGAGCCAGCACTTCGCTTTTGTGGACACCACGCTACGAATAAGGTCGCCGGTGTTGGCCTGCGTCTACTGCCAGATAGTCTTTGAGGAGGACCCAGGCGGTGGCATTGCCCCGCCCCAGCGGTTCAACTATCTTATATATGTGTGTTGATTCAGCTGCTGCTGCATGAACCCAGCTTCTTGCGTGCACCTCGTTGTGGTCTTGGAATTCTGCCAAATGAAAGTGCAGTACTTGACAAAATACTGTACTTTCATTGACAGAATTCCTTGTATAAAAGCAGCGATTGATTGTGTCTCATACACTGCGCGCCAAAAAAACGAAATGAGCTAAAAGCTTGCATAAATCACTCAATTTTGCATTTATTTTGACGCGCTTTTGTAGATCTGTTCGTCTATTCAAGGCGGTTTAGGCGATGTGATCAGAATCGTG
>JAASFJ010001279.1:0-10443 GCA_023333755.1 Globisporangium uncinulatum
ACCCAGTCTCTGAGTCATAGAGGCGAAGCCCCAAACAAAGTATTTAAATGTAAAAAAATTAATTTCGAATACTGCTCAGATCAGTGAGGTTAGACATTCATATGAAAGCTCTTTGAGATACAAGTAGGGCCATTCAAACACATTTTATGTCCGATGCGCATGAGCTGAGCTATGGCGATTTCAAAAATCTTATAATCTTGTGGACCGCCGAAAATCTTGTCATTTTAGCTCACGGCTTAACGGTATTGCACCTTATGTGTCCAAAATGAAGCAGAAAGTACATGAGTTCTGATAATATCTCACAATCCTGCAATATATAGCAACCAGGCTAAACCAAGACGTACAATCCACCTTCATGGCTAATTCGCAACCACAGTTCCAGTGACCAAAACTTGCACTCCGTCCACCAGATATGCTTGATACCGGTCATGAAGATAGACCGCTTTTCATACTCTTTTATCGTGAATTGTTGGATTCACTGGCATCTAAAATAGCAATTTTTCAGACTTGCCAAATTTTTATTATTTAAATGCTGCCACCTATGTTTCTTTGTGGATGCTGCAAACACGTGCATCCATGCCTCCAGGACCAGGGACACCTGCACACAAGTTTTCGTTGCGTTTCAATAAGAATTGACGATGTTTTTTATTTTTTATCGGAAACTTTTGGCCTCCTTGAATCAGAGAGTGGGTGTTAAAATACGTGTTTTGACCGCCCCATGTGCGGCCATTGTAAGCAGTAGAAACAACTGGTAATGCCAATCACATGACAGGTAACAGATGAGCCGATTTACACTCTCGAAGCCGGTCGGTGTCATGCGCCAGGCGTTTCGTGACCGACCTAGTTTGTTTCGTCAAAATATAATTAAGACAATCAACTGATTTTTCTGTGTGAAAAGTCCAATATTACAGAACATTTAGACAAAACGACGTAAAAAAGACAATATCGTCGCATTGTGTCGATTCGGATCGTTCGAATCTGGGTTTGGTCGTCAATTTGCAAATTATAAATTTCGAAAACGATGGCCAACTTGAGCCGAAATCGTCGAGACCCTTTTTTGGCTGGTGGATAACATCGCGGGTACTTATCCAATGGGAGTTGCACCTACATCATCTTGATCACAAGGTAAACGGCTATCTGGACATGTGCTTGGCAGTCGTGAAGTCTCTCGTCGTCTTGATTTTAGTTTTTCACATTTGCACATTGGAAGTGCCACGTAAAGTACTCGTGCCATCTGTAGTTTACTTCTTTACAAAGCGCGTTTGGAGAAGGCAATGGAGAGTACAGACGTCATGCAGGTCGTGCTGAGCCTGGTGCTCGTTCTGGTTGCGAGCTCGGACGAGCGTGCAAGGTGCAACCTCCGCACGAATCCACTGGGACAACCACACAATGCGACCGATTAACGAGGGTCGGAAAGCGCGCATTGCGCGATGTTGCCGCTCGATTTTTCTTTTTTTGAAAACTACCCAGTTGCACCATTGTGGTATGATGTGACACCATTCAGTTCTAACCGGATGCTGCTATCACCTTTTTTTTACGGTGGCACCGATGGCATGACACACTTCAGTTAAGAACCAGCCTCATAAAGAGTTCGTCCTTCAACTGGTTGCACCTCTGAAACGAAGTTTCGAACATTGAAGGACAGTAAGCCGTATTTGCCCTTCTTGGGCGCGACCCAATGGAAACGAAGGGAGTACAGTACTACCTCTGTCATCGAAAAGTGGTCGTATTTGCACTTTTGAGCAGACCGTGGTTCGAAAATTGCACCAAATACACTGGGAGCGATTGTTTATTACTCGCCTTGACGCACTATGCAGCACTTCCATTGACTCATATAATGGTTAGGGTTATCAACTTATCTTGATTTCAATATGATAACCCTAACGCTACCGCCCGCCCTGTAGTGAAGAGATAAAAGAAGCAACTTCGGGGTAACTTAAAATTTGTATGGGAACGACCCATGAAACGCTTCTTGTATCTCATGTAACACTTTCGCGCACGATAGTGTTGCATGGTCAATCAAAATGAGATTTTTTGGGGGGTGTTACACATTTAAATATACAATCTTGTGGTCAATTAAGATGTGATCAGGCTTGTGCAGGTTTTTGAAATGGGCTTATTTGTTATGGCAAAACTCACTGTACGACGGCTAGACCGAAAGTACGAGACTATACTTTTGGTACGAGACTAGGCTTTCAGTACTAAAACAAGACATTCAGCACTAAGACTAGACAATCAGTACTATAACAATATATTATTGGTTTGACAGGAAATCTATTCCGGGTGTGGTTAGATGTTTCTAAGTTTGGTATGCAAGTAGGAAGATGCTAAACTCCTTGCCGCATCCCTCGTCTACTACGTCGTTCGCCATGAGCGTTTGGACCATTCGGTACCGTGCCTGGTCGGGTCCCTGCTCGTGCGCCTCCATCGTGTGGCTGCCTTTCCCGTCGAACGAGATGTTAGCCAAACGGTCCGCCATGTTGTTCGTCTCTCGTCTGACGTGCTCCCAGGATACCCATCGGAACTCCTTGCTGATCGTCTCGATTCGTTTCGCGCTCTCCTGCAGCCCGTTCGCCTTCACCATCACTTGGCCGGTCATCAGCTTGATGATCATGTTGCTGTCACCACGTACTTGGAAGTGGGTGTCGAGACTGTCTGTCCGCTTCCATGCCAGCGCCATGCCCTCTCGAAGGGCTTCGTACTCACAGTAGTTGTTCGTTTGGTGGTCTCCTTGGTACTTGTAGCTGCATTCATCTAGCTTCCACTCGCCATTCACTCCTTGCACGAGGAGCGCCCAGCCGCTTCCGCTCGAGCCGGGGTTGCCTCGGGGTTGCCTTGGGCTCGCTTGTCACAGCGGAGCCTTACCGTGTACCATGGTTCCGGGTAGAGTTGTGGTTCGCCGTTCTCGAGCATGGTGATGCACTGCCACATGGCGATGCCCAGTTCCCTCGTCTCGACCTGGATCTCAGCTCGCAAGCCGCTCGCACCTGCTGCACTCCTGTCGCGCACGCTCGTTGCGCGACCTCCTCAGGTTGCAGGTCGATCAGCCTGTGTACTATGTCGCTCCGCGCCAGCTACAGCACTGCGGTCGTCACCGTCGTCAGGATGGTCCCTAATCTGTGCCATCGACTGCGTGTGGGCTGTGCTTAGGTAGCCGTAGTGATTGTGAATCATGCGTACAAACCCCGACGCTGGTGGCGGCGCTTTCCTCGTGGTGATGTTCTGTTGTGCTGCCGCAAGACGATCTGCTGCGGAGTCTGCCGCCAGCCGATGCTGTGTCGAGGGGGAGAGGAGAGTTCCCCATGCTGCCTCTGCTTGTTTGCAGCCGCACATGATGTGAGGTGTTGTTTCCTTGCGTCTCCGACAGCCCGCGTTGAGTGGGCAGTTGCTCGTGATGCTTCTTCGTTTGTGGTACAGGTTCAGCTGGAGCGCGCAGCTTCGATACATCACCCACTGCTGGAACTGAATGATGCTGTTGTGTCGTTCTCAGACTTGCGCTATCGACTGCTGCTGTTGGAGATAGTGCCAGGGCTCCACTTCCCTGGCTTCTGCTATCTTAGCCACCGCCGCCTTTCTCTTCGGGGAGATCAGCTGCTCCCGCAGAGCTCGCTTGTGGTGTCGGTCCAGGTCATTTAGCAGGTGCTTGGGTTTGCTCCCCGGCTCCACAGCCCAGCGTAGGTTCGATGCGTGTGTGTGGGCTTCGAATTTGACGCCTTCCTTCGTTGCGATGGCTTCCAGGCGCTGCATGTCTCTCCGCGTGCTGGCTCTTGCACTGCCGCTGATAACTGACCATGTTACTCCGCCTCGATGTCTGCTGAGCGCGATGAACTCGCGCGGCCGCCATCCCGCTGCTGCCACCTCTCCCATAGCGATGTCGAGTCCCTGTGCCGGCCAATTGAACTGATTTTCGAGCTTCAGCTTGTTCCACAGCTTCGGGCTTAGGGAATTGCGAGCTGGTACCCTATCTGCGGTGCCGGACTGCAGATGGTGATGCTGATGATCCAGTCCGTCCACTTACCTGCTCTCTTCTTCGAGTGGAGAAGATCGTTGTATCGCGGCGAGAAGCTCCACTCCCGTGTCGACCACCTCCTTATGCTGTGCTCCTCTAGCCGACACGGCTGGGCTTGATTGTGCTTGAGCGGTGGTAGTGGCTTGCCGTCAGGTCCGAAGACCCAAGGATTGTCGGCCCATCGAAGGCCGGCCAATAGTTCCTCACTGCGTCCGGGAAGTCCCACTCGACCGTCGCTGCGTCAGAAACTAGCCGAAGGACTGCCTCGCCGTTGTCGTCCAGCCTACTGTCACCGTCTCACGCATCTCGCGTTGGGCGGCAAGCACAGCCGCCATCCATTTCTCTTGGCGCTCGTGTTTTCTGGTCCAGTGCTGGTTGACCGTGTCGACTCCTGCTGCCGCTACGTTCCATCTCGCCGCCTGAGCGGTTGTCTGACACCTTGCTTTCGAGCTGGGAGTGTGATCGTTGTTGTCGGGGCGGTCGTGGGCGAGGAGGTATCTCCAGCACGTCGTGTACGTCCCCTCCTCCACCAGCAACCACGAGGTCACTCGTCTCATAAGCAGTGCTTTGATTGCCACTCGTATCGACAGTAGCCCGAGAACTGGATGCCCGGGTTGAGCTTGTGCTTTTTCTGCCTTGGGTGGACAGCTTTCAGTCCCAAAGGAACTGCTTTTTCAGGTTTTAGAGCTGTTGGATTGTCTCGTCCGTGGCTCTGCTGAACTTAGCCGTGAACAAGATGGCCGGGAGCACAATGGCGTCAATTACCTTGACTCTCTTGATGACGGTGGTGGTGATCCAGGTGGCAATCACCAGTTGTGCCTTGAGCCCGTCGATTCGGCGGCTCCACTTAACAGTCGCTGTGTCGCCGTGCCCGACTTGAGCCCCGAGGTACCGGGTCGTGAAGCCGGGTGAGAGTACTGGGATGCCGTCGTGCTTATGCTGCGTGACTGATGCGTTCAGCACGATCAGTACGCTTTTCTTCGGCTGTATCTTGAGACCGGAGAACTCCTGGAACACTTGCAGCTGGGCGAGAAGCTGTGGGAGCTTGCGCGTGTGTCGGAGCTACACCGCCGTGTTGTCGACGAAGGTTGACACTTTGACTGTCTCCCCTTGTCCGCCGGACACTGGAATCCCTTGTAGCGACGTGTCTGCCGGGATCGTGAGTGCTAGCACCTCCGCTGTTATGATAAACAGCAGTGGTGCCAGCGGGCTGCCTTGGCGGATTCCGGAGCGTATCGGCACTTTTCCCGAGAGTTCGTCGTTCACCATGAGCCTCGAAGTTGTCCCTTGGGGCATCCGCGCGATCAGGTGTACAAAGTCCGTGTGGAACTCGAACTTTCGTAGCGTGAGGAGCATGAAGTCGTTGTTAAGGGTATCATATGCCTTCATGAAGTCCAAGAGCACGACAGCTGGCGACGTCTCCGCCAGCTCCGCTGCTGCAGAGTACGTCTCCTTGAGCACCGCTTGGATCAGAATCACCGAGCGCTCGAGCTGCCGCGCCTTCATGTAACCCTGCAGAGTCTGATGATGGTGTGCAGTCCTTCTTGAATGCAGTTGGCGATCAGTTTCGCGAGCACTTTGTAGCAGGACTGCAACAGTGTGATCGGCCGATAGTTGAGCGCATTATCGGAGTCGCCGTTCTTGCGTAGTGGAGTAATGAGCCCTTGAGCGAAGGATGTGGTTTGACGAAGTGGCCTGTAGTTTCTCGCACCACAGTCCAGGCTCAGACGGTGGAGAGTGTCAAGCCTGGGAGTTGGCTAGGAATGTACAGTCACACCGATCAGTCGATATGCACGTACACCACACACCTAGCTCTGGGTCAATCCTTTCACACTGTGATCCCTGGGGTCATTTCATTGAGGCCGGAAACACGGGGATTGTAGGTCTAGCACTTGCCAGTCTCAACACGCCCAGGCTAAAGTTTAGCCCGGGTATGCACTCTGGCCACTCTTCACTCTTGTTCCAGGCTGGGGGACAACTCCCAACACCAACAAGGAACGTTCAAACGCTGGTCCTCTCTGAGCTCTTACGCTTTCGCTACATTACCTGGCACCCAAATGGTCCAGATAGTGCAAATATGGAGGGCAATACATCTGGGCTTACCACAAGGTACGTCAGTGCGCAGGGGCACAATGTCACTTCACGCACTTCGCCACAATCTAGGCCACATGCACACACAGGCTCGCTAAAGTGTCCAGCTGACTGGCACACTTATCAAACCTGGGAGCTCTCAACTCCCTCCACCCGTGCCCGACCTTCCGCGATCGTCTGTAGGCGCTCAGGAGAAGGAAGTGAAGAGAAGAGGGAGCGGAGGGACTTCAGCTGTTGCGACGAAATTCGCTACTGATTGGAAATCTGGCAGCTCCCTCTGAAGCTGGCTCTCAGGCTGGGGTATCCTCCTAGGTACGACTAGCCTATAAAGCACGCTTCCGAACCTAGTTCGCCCTAAATCCGGAAATGCGAACATGGCTAGCAACTTCTACCTGGATTTCTTCACCTTAAGCGGTGGCTTGGGCATTCTTGGTGCGGTCCACAAGACCGAGCCAGGCATTTTGGCTCTTGTTTGCCCTGCCAATTGCTGGTCCAGCGAGGGTTTGCCGACGGCGTGTCTCGATCTTCTGCCCGCTTGCTCGCCTGCTGTGTCGGCTTCTTCAGGCGCGAGGCGCTTCGTCACAGTGGCATGTCCGCTCCCGCCGCGATCGCGTTGAACTGTGGTACTACCACGGGGCTAGTGCCTCTCCGCAGTCGATGAAGAAGTCTTTGGTAGCTGGTCAAGGCCTGGCGCCTTGCACCACGACATTGACTTGATCGCTCTCAGCACCTCTCCTTCGTCGATCGTGCATGTCAGGCGAAAGTTCTGGTTTGGCGTGACCCAGTGGTTCTCTGGGATGTTTACCTTCCTGTCGAACAGTCGCTCGCGCCTCGGACTGGGCATTGCTGAGTGCTCCTGGTCCCCAATTCGGCCGCCATCAAATCTGCTACTGTTGCTCCTTGTCGGTGCGGGCTGTGTCTCAGCCTCATCGCCGTGACGGTTTGGTTTCGCGTCGTAAAACAATATATTATGTAACGTAAAATACGACTACAAGATCCCAAAAGCGACCCGTAAGGAAAGACCATGTAATTTTTGAAGAAACTACTCACTCGGCAAACTAAAAGTCTCCGTCCCTTCACTACACGATGCTGAAGACATTCATGCATTCGAACAGCGTAACAATCGCTTTGTCTCGCAAGAAACAAGGATCATAATGACGCATGCATTTTTGCTTGGCCAGTTTTATATCCAACAGATAAATGTACAAAACCCAAGTCAGTCAAGGTTCCTTTCCACAACAAATAAGTAAATACAGTATATTCTCCATCATAATCGCCCATCACCGCAAGCACACTTCTCAGCAAGTGTAGACATCTTGCTGATCGAACGTGAACGCGGCAAGGGCACATGCGACTACTACCAGCCTCCTCCACCACCACCACCCAATGCTAAATGGACAGTAGTTTTCCATGACACCTAAACTGGCAAGTTGGATCAAAAAGTGGCCATGATATCTTTTATCCTATCACTGTTGTTTGCTGTAAAATTAAATGTATTGATTGGCAGTTTCGTGAAAAGGATCATAACCTGGCACGGGATCACTAAGTGGTCTTTTGCGCTACTACAACAAGACATTCAGTACTATGTCTAGACCCAATGTACTAGGACTATACCTTTTCGTACCATGACTAGACTCGATGTATTATGACTATATGTAGGAGAGGGCTAGACTACATAGTAGACAAATTCTGTGATGATTGTAGACACTGACAAGTATGAGTGCTGGTCGCTACGAACGCGACGCTTAATGTCGAGTCGGATTATCTTCGCAAGTGTATCGATGGCGAAGACATCCCTATCTGTTCTTGTCGTCTCATTCAGCAAGTGCTGCTCAAAGTACCCTATGTCGTTCATCAAAGTCTCTTCTCGTACACTACCAGGACATGAAATACACGACGTAGCAGCGAAGACAGCGTTATCTTTTGCACAGATCTTTGCCACGCTTAGTGAGCTGCGCAAAACTCCACTCGGATCCCCGTTTTTATTTATACATTTGATGATTGGTTTGTACAGGTAGCTGGCAGCATCCGACCGGCAGTACATTCTGTACATGCCCCTCTAGTCTCCATTGGAAGGCAGAATCGAATTTTTTATAGCATTGGTCTTGATCATGATTGTCAGAACTGGCATTGATTGGTTCCAGGCAAAGGGCGAATCACGACGATGTCAAGCTTGTCTATTGACGCGTTGATAGTTCATGATACTCTCGAGCCCATATTTTGATGAGATTTGGTGGAATGGCACAGCAGAGTTTGGGTCTTGCGCACGTTTCTTGCCAGTTATAAGTGCCGAGAAACCACTAAGCCCTCTTCTGTCTTAAGCGAAACTGTCGGTCAGTTTGTTGTCTTCATCTATCCGACTCTGACCCAGCAGGTATCGTACAATAATTTCAGCCGACTGGTTTGGAGTCCACCCAACTCACCATTTTATCATTCGAAGGGAATAACCCCTCTCTGGAGGAGCAAGCATAAACCTGTACAGAGCTTCAGCTAGGTGATGATTACCAAATGCTTTTTCGGCATTTCAAGCGTTCGCCTTCGATAACGTGCGTTCGCCATTTTCACACGCCTTCTTATCCTTGCTCGGCGCCATCTGCTGATAGTAGATGGGACGCAAATTAACTTTTCAGAGCGATGGTGATGTGGACAACACAATGGTGGTGATGTGGCAATGGTGAGTTTTGATAATATCGAAAGTGTTTCATTGGCTAATACTCACAAATCATTATGCTGCATTTTCATTGGCCGAAAAATGTTATTTGATGTTGCATAGGTGTTGCTTGAGAGCGAGAAGCTATTTTTAGAGCAATTTGTGATTGACCAAAAATGACTTGATTTCAGTATACCCAAAAGTCATTCCGGCAAGGCAGGGTGTGAAAGGGCTCGCCCCGCCCCACTGGAGCCGCACTATCCCGCCACTATGTCTGTACCAAGAAGGATCGCGAGCTTTGCGTCCCTGCAGGCGTTTTGATAACTCTCAATTGCGCCTGCCGGACACCAGCGATCGGTGGCTGATATCATTTAGACTTAGTTTTTGTATCCACCAAATCGGATAACCGATTTGTGAGAAAAGAGCACTGTTACGTGATAAACTTTTCGGTGACAGAGGTAGTACTTCAACCCCAAATTATCACAATTTTGCGAAGTTAAGTTGCTCAACTTCGTTTCAGGTTAGGTAAGCCTTGCAGCAACTCAATTCATTCACTTTCTTCGCAATCCGATTGGCTAAACACCGCGTGTAAATCACAAAAGATCCCAGCGCTTCCCAAACATGTGGTATCTGGACCTCTAGTTTGGCGCCAGTGATCACAGCCAAAGCAGCAGCCCGCTCGCGGTACGTATGTGGCATGCACGCGTTGTACAGCAGCGTCCTCAACTAGCGCAGTAGAGGGCGGTCATAGCATGACACTGATGGCGTATCTGTGCGGTGCAGGTGTGTTCTCGATCGGCAGCAAGCTCTCGGATCACCAGAGGGCAGCGCACTCGCCCAAAAGCAAACAGCCGACACCGAGCGCCAGCGTATGACGTCGACCAAGCTCTAGGAGCAAATCAGCGAGCGAACGCGCCACGCTCTACCGTCCGCGGGCGAGCAGATCCAGGCTCGTGCACCGACAGCAAGCAGTTCCTGGCTCGCGGACGTAATCGCAACCAGCACAAAAAAACGAGGAAGCACATGCGAGCGAGCGTGTTGCTGATCACGCGCTTACCCGAGGCGCTCCACGTTCTCTCGCGCTGTCGCAGTCTCAAGCTCGAGATCCGCTACCGAGCGCTCAGTTGCCAAGCTCCACAAGCCAGCTCGTGGTCGCCAGAACGCTTTTCCGTTCGCTGGCTACCGATTCGCGTGCCAGTGAACGGTCCAAGTCAAGCTCAAGCACTCGCTTGCACTTGACTGCAAGCTCTCGCGGCTGTTAGCAAGCGAGTTCGAGCTGCTGGCGACGTGTGATGCCTCGGCTATTTGGCAGAGCCACGTACGGTATCGACGGCCGCATCTAGTGTCACCGCACCGTCGCCAGCATATTGTCCGTGCGAGCCACCGTCGAAGAAGCCGTCCAGACCTTCGACCTGACCGGTTCGCCGTTCACGCTGATCCCCAAAGAACCAAACGAGCACTCCGTGATCTTCAAGTAGGGTGTGAAAGTGAAAAACTCGTGCCGTGAGGAGCCCAAATTGCTCTGTCTGGCGTCTCAGTCGTGTCGAGACTGATGGAGTCGGCACAAGCTCCACGGCGGGAAGAAGTCCAACGCCAAACACCATCTCAGCGAAGTGCATGGCATCTCGACTTCCAAGACGGAGGCGGATCAGATCCGCAAGGTAACCCGGGTGGAAGAGGTTGATGCAGACAT